>JAGDYQ010000109.1:2597924-2609821 GCA_021962125.1 Bulinus truncatus
GAAGTAAAAATGTTCCGAGTAAATGTAGTTTCATACAGATTACAAAACATTGGTTTTTTATACCAAGCACAAGAATTAATTTTGCGAAATAAGCATTATGAATATTAAGAAACTTTTATGTGTGTGTGTGTGTGTGTGTGTATGTGTGTATGTACTACATCATCATTTACTTGTTCGTACACAACAGCATTTATGTGTGTACTACATCATCCTTTACTTGTGTGTATACACAACATCATTTATGTGTATTATTATTAGTGTGTACAGTAGTGTACACCATCATATAATAATGATTTAAAAAATATGTAAAAAATGTAAATGGCTGGCTTGGCACAGGAGGTACCATGGTCAATAAGGTCAAAGAGTACATTCCGAGCCAGGTTATCCTGGTCTGAGAGACATACCATGGTCTATAGGGAAAATATCATTGAGATTCACCAGTCGGGAAAAAAAAAACATTTAGCGATGGTGGTGTTACTGTGGTCAATTAGGACTATCCGAGACCGTAGTATTCACAGCTGGCGGTGGTGACAGATGTGGTCGGCGCACAACACCCTTCCACTCTGTCCAACTAAAGCGCACCTTCGCAGCCGGCCATTTCGGCCGACGGGTTCAGGCACATTACACCCTCCCCTCTGTCCGAGTGGCAGGAAAAACCCTTTGCCTTGCCATTCCGGCCGATCAGCAGTACACACACCCTGCTTGTCTGGCCAGTCTGGGCAGGTCTAAAAATCCTTCTTTCTGCCATCCCGACAGATGTTAGCGGGAACACTCACCCCGCTCTGTAGGCATGGCAGACATGCATCAGCGCCGCCAACGATGCTGCTGTGGTAGGCACACTACACCCTATCATGATGACAAAGGCGACGTAAAAAAAAAATAAAAAAAAAGATGGTGTGCACAACATCATTTATGTTTGTTTATAAACTATTGTTTTTATGTCTGTACATCGTTTATGTTTGTTTATAAACTATTGTTTATATGCCTGTACATCATTTATTAATGTTTACTTCATCCATCATATGTTTAACATTTGGTAGCTCTGTTCTAAATTAGATTTATATTGACCATCTGTTTCTCTTCGTGATAATGAATTTTTTTTTTTTGCTGTGTTAAATCAGTGACACGATCGGAAATAATATACGTGTACAAAAAAATCTTTCGAGTCAACCAGTTAGCATGGAAATTTCCAGATGAATATCTTGGCTTATATTTGCGGAAGTTGTCATCAAACCAACGTATGAGGAGTTTGATAGCTTTCAGAAAACCACATTTGCATGTAGAAACGTTTTTGAACAACTTGGAATTGCTAACTGACCAATGCACAACCGTTTATTCTTTTACAAGTGTTTATGCGTACGCATGTATAGATACATACTTACCCCATCGTGTTTTAAATATAACAATTTTCTTTTTAAAAAACATTCTGTTATAGTGTCGTTATAGTGTCATGTTATAGTCATGTTATAGCGTCATATTATGCCGTCATATTATAGTGTCATGTTATAGTGTCGTTATAGTGTCATGTTATAGTCATATTATGCCGTCATGTTATAGTGTCATGTTATAGTGTCATTTTATAGCGTCACATTATAGCGTCCTTTAAAGTGTCATATTATAGTGTCGTGTCATGTTATAGTGTCATTTTATAGTGTCTTGTTATAGTATCATGTTATAGTATCATGTTATAGTGTCATGTTATAGTGTCATGTTATAGTATCATGTTATAGTGTCATGTTATAGTATCATGTTACAGTGTCATGTTATAGTGTCATTTTATAGTGCCTATGTGTATCATGTTATAGTATCATGTTATAGTGTCATGTTATAGTGTCATGTTATAGTATCATGTTATAGTGTCATGTTATAGTATCATGTTATAGTGTCATGTTATAGTATCATGTTATAGTGTCATGTTATAGTATCATGTTATAGTATCATGTTATAGTGTCATGTTATAGTATCATGTTATAGTATCATGTTATAGTATCATGTTATAGTATCATGTTAAGTGTCATGTTATAGTATCATGTTATAGTATCATGTTATAGTGGTCATGTTAGAAAGTATCATGTTATATAGTATCATATGAGTGGTCACGTTATAGTATCATGTTATAATGTCATGTTATAGTATCATGTTATAGTGTCATGTTATAGTGTCATGTTATTGTATCATGTTATAGTATCATGTTATAGTGTCATGTTATAGTATCATGTTTTAGTGTCATGTTATAGAGTCATGTTATAGTATCATGTTTTAGTGTCATGTTATAGAGTCATTTACTAGATAATTTTCCTAGAGGTGACAGCTAACAATATTTAGTTATTCAATCGGGGTGTACGGTGGAGTCGTTTAGTGCGTTAGACCAGTGCCCGCTGATATAGGAGGCATTGGTTAGACTGTTGACCTGAGAGATGTGGGCTCGATACTCGGTGAAAACCAAGAAAATTCTTTCAGGTCCTGGTGATTATTGCTAAAATATTCCTCAAGTTCACCCAGCTTGAAATGGGCTCCCTACTTTAGCTGCCAAGTAAAGGCGGATGGGCGTTGTGCTAAGTACACACGCTTTTATATTTAGAGTTTATAGAAACAGATGAATTGAACACTTAGAGTGATAAATGAAACTTTACCTACAGTGATAAATGAAACTTTACTACAGTGATAAATGAAACTTTACCTAGAGTGATAAATGAAACTTTACCTAGAGTGATAAATGAAACTTTATCTAGAATGATAATTGAAACTTTACCTACAGTGATAAATGAGACTTTACCTAGAGAGATAAATGAAACTTTACCTAGAGTGATAAATGAAACTTTACCTACAGTGATAACTCAAACCTATCAAAACTTAAACAACTTCAGTCTGTTATTTCTGTGTTTTTTTTTCAATACATTTCCCTTTCTCTAGTACTACATTCTGACCGTGTGATACTTGCGTATAAGAATAACACAATCATCATATTTAATAGTATACACAACAATTACATTTAATAACATACACCACAATTACATTTAATAACATACACCACAATTACATTTAATAACATACACCACAATTACATTTATAACATTAAAAATCATATTTAATAGCATTCATAACAATCACATTTAATAGCATTCATAAAAATCACATTTAATAGCATACATAACAATCACATTTAATAGCATTCATAACAATCACATTTAATAGCATTCATAACAATCACATTTAATAGCATACATAACAATCACATTTAATAGCATTCATAACAATCACATTTAATAGCATACATAACAATCACATTTAATAGCATTCATAACAATCACATTTAATAGCATTCATAACAATCACATTTAATAGCATACATAACATTCACATTTAATAGCATTCATAACAATCACATTTGATAGCATTCATAACAATCACATTTAATAGCATTCATAACAATCACATTTAAAAGCATACATAACAATCACATTTAATAGCATCTTCATAACAATCACATTTAATAGCATACACAACAATAGACATTTAATAGCATACATAACAATCACATTTTTAATATACATGCAAAACAATTTACATTTAATAGCATACACAACAACAATTACATTTAATAGCATACATAACAATCTAGAATTTCTAATAGCATACGCACAACAATTACATTCAATAATATTTATAACGACATCGGACAGTAACGAGATTATTATATTTATTTAACATATGGAACATGATCTCAGGAGATCCAATTGATGAAATATACAAGTATATACACATTATGGAATATGTCAGTACGTACACTAACGTCTTGCAATACTCTAGGTGGGCAAACTTGACGAATTGCGAGCCACAATGGGGTTCCTTAATTTCTGACTGAAGGGACAGACCTAGAGAGTAGAAATTTAAATGTATCAAAACCAAGAGCAAATGGACGGAATTTTTACTTCCCTTTTATGTAGATTATGTAATTACTTTCCCTTTAATAATGTTGTAACTTTTATTTTATTTAATATATTATTTTTTATAACCATTTCATTTATTTCCTTGTATCCTGTCTAGTTGATTTAGTTTATCCATTCTTAGAGAATGTTATTGGGATACTAGGACTAAGAGACATCTATGGATATATTGTCTATTGTCTAAGAGACATCTATGGATGTATTGTGTATTGTCTAAGAGACATCTATAGATGTATTGTGTATTGTCCAAGAGACATCTATGGATGTATTGTGTATTGTCTAAGAGACATCTATAGATGTATTGTGTATTGTCTAAGAGACATCTATGGATGTATTGTGTATTGTTCATGGTTAGCACTTCGTTAAACATTCTTTAGTTTATCTTGCATAATTATGTACAATGAACAGTGCCTCCAATTACTTTCCTAAACCAATTAGCCAACAAGTGTCAAATGTTGTTTCATATACAGAGCCTCAAACTGTACATTTCAAGAGTTACTGTCTATGTATTTATCAAAGGAAGAGTTAATGTCTATGTAAATTATCAAAGTAAGAGTAATCGTCAACCTGAAACAAACAAAAATGAAGTCTCCCCCCCCACCCCAACCTCCTCAAGAAACAGCTAAAACACTATTACGTCACATAACAACTCCATTTATATTTCCAAATCAGTTTTGAAGTTTCTAGTGCAGCCGAGAGATTCGTCTCAATGTCGCCAATACAAACATTTGATTTATAGTTGAAACACCAGGAGATTCGGACAGTTTCGATAGTTTGTGTCACACGAACTTTAGTTTGAATTGATTTTTTTCAGTTTGTAATGTAGACCTAAACTTGACCTAGACCGTCAATGGAGTCATTGTGAATATTTCGTGAATGTATTACTTCGTTGTGATGGTATAGTTTAAGTTAACAGTTAAATAGATGGTAAAAAAAATGGTACACATCCTGAGGCGGATTTAGAGGAAGGCTCGCGCCCAGGGCACTCGAATATTTAGAGGCCCAACAGATCCCAATTTGAAGCACTTGGATATGTCTCTCTATTTCTAAAGGGCCCAATATTTTCTTCAGTGCCCAGGACCTCAACTGACATAACTCCGTCCCTGTAAATGGTATCAAACATAATGGTTTAAACACTATTGGTACACTTAATTTCAGAGAGATATATTAATGATTTAAACACTATTGGTACACTTAGTTTCAGAGAGATCTATTAATGATTTAAACACTATTGGTACACTTAGTTTCAGAGAGATCTATTAATGATTTAAACACTATTGGTACACTTAGTTTCAGAGAGATCTATTAATGATTTAAACACTATTGGTACACTTAGTTTCAGATCTATTAATGATTTAAACACTATTGGTACACTTAGTTTCAGAGAGATCTATTAATGATTTAAACACTATTGGTACACTTAGTTTCAGAGAGATCTATTAATGATTTAAACACTATTGGTACACTTAGTTTCAGAGAGATCTAGGGAGCGACCGATAATCGGATCGGTATCGGACCGATATTGGCACTATCGGTTAATATCGGATCAACCGATTTTTGTAGGGAGCTACCGATAGTCGAACCGATATTGGTACTATGGGTTAATTATCGGACCGGCCGTTTTTTGGCTGCCGATACATTTTTTTTTTTCGCAAGAGAGTTGCAGAAAAAAAAATCCATAAATAACCCAATTCTATAACCAGATCAGACAAGATTTAAAAAAAAAGAAAAAAAACCCAGCCATATGACCATGAAACAATAGGATTGGCATTTTTTAATTGTAATGTATGACCTTGAATGATACAATTAGTGAACATCTGTGTGAATTCCTTTTTGGGATGGGAAGTTGGGGGGGGGGTTACGAAATATGACAGGGAAGGGGTGAGCATGGGTTGACATACGTCATTAGCTGTAGCACGAGAAAAATGCGTGTTTGGCATTGTTGTTGACTAAAAAAAATATCGGTATCGGTATCGGTAAAAATGCTGGGGAAAAATATCGGTATCGGACTATCGGTAAAAAGGCATATCAGTCGCTCCCTAGAGAGATCTATTAATGATTTAAACACTATTGGTACACTTAGTTTCAGATCTATTAATGATTTAAACACTATTGGTACACTTAGTTTCAGAGAGATCTATTAATGATTTAAACACTATTGGTACACTTAGTTTCAGAGAGATCTATTAATGATTTAAACACTATTGGTACACTTAGTTTCAGAGAGATCTATTAATGATTTAAACACTATTGGTACACTTAGTTTCAGAGAGATCTATTAATGATTTAAACACTATTGGTAACACTTAGTTTCAGAGAGATCTATTAATGATTTAAACACTATTGGTACACTTAGTTTCAGAGAGATCTATTAATGATTTAAACACTATTGGTACACTTAGTTTCAGAGAGATCTATTAATGATTTAAACACTATTGGTACACTTAGTTTCAGAGAGATCTATTCTCCAATAGCGATCAGCACTTACTCTAACATAAAGCCTATTGGCACTACAGTTATGAAACTATAACCATTAAATGTGGGCAGACTGACACAGACAGGTTGGCCAACCTAATCTAGAACATTAAATGAACATACAACAGCCAAAGCAAGAATTTCTTTCATGCATTAATTAATTTTATCTGAGCGCATGGGGCGGGAAAAGGCTTGAAGTCTGAACTTCGGCGAATCTGCCAACTTATTACTGGACATGACCTAAATATTGGATATCTAGGTCGTCGTCTATGAATGATGTCAAGATCAGATCCAAACGAGGCCATAATGGAAGTTTTTATAGACCTTTTTACTTCATTTCGATGCAAGTCCCACCGTTGGCTCGGTAGTTGTAGAAATAAGTGATTGAAATCAACACAGTCAGATAGTAGCGTTCAGTGAGACAAATCTACAACTTGGGACAAATTCATCTTGACGTTAGTTTTACGCAATATCCTTTTTTTTTTCTCTTTTACTTTGAATTTCTGTGATGTGATTGGTTGGTCCAGTCTCGCCAAGTTTCACTAACAGATGAATGATAACATAGACAGACTATGCAAGCTGGAGATGGGAATTTTAGGGGGAACATTTGGATTGTCTGTCTGCCCATATATCTGTTAAACCATACAACTTTGCATCAAGTATGTTTATAAATTTGTCTGTCTATCTATACATCTGTCCATTAATAGTTTCTATCTTCCAGCTATAGATTTTTTTTACTTCTATCTTTCTGTCTATAATTTTTTAAATATCAGCATCTGCCTCTTCGTCTTTTTATATGTCTGGCAAATATTGATTCGAGAGTATTCTTTTCGGTAAATTTTAAGTCTAAAATATTCGGTTGGGGGGAGGGGGTGGGGGGTTGTAAAATGAACAACAAAATGCTGTGTTAGCATTATTTAAACAAACAATCATACCAGGTCTCTGTGATTTGTGTCACAACTGTTGGAGTGAGTCAACTGATAGAGTGAGTCAACTGGTGGTGTGAGTCAACTGATGGAAGGGGTCAACTGTTGGAGTTAGTCAACTGGTGGTGTGAGTCAACTGTTGGGGTGAGTCACTGGTGGTGTGAGTCAACTGTTGGAGTGAATCAACTGGTGGTGTGAGTCAACTGATAGAGTGAGTCAACTGATAGAGTGAGTCAACTGGTGGTGTGAGTCAAATGGTGGTGTAAGTCAACTGTTGGAGTGAGTCAACTGATAGAGTGAGTCAACTGATAGAGTGAGTCAACTGATGGTGTGAGTCAACTGTTGGAGTGAATTAATTGATGGAGTAAATCAACAGCCGATTATATCGATATGTAGCATGAATATGGAATCTTTAACTTTCAAACTAAAAGTTGTGTTTGTATTATACTTATTGTTTGTGTATTGCATAGTGCAATGTAGGAATGACCAATCTTTTTTAACTGGCGGCACACTTAAGAAACTGTTGTATAAACTTCATAAACCTGCACACGTTCAAAAATATTGACATACTTTGAGTATCTACAAATAGTCTTAAGTCTGCTGTACAATGAATGTGTTCTTCAACCTAACTGTACATCAACTTTTTGTTTGGCAGTGCCTACGTTGTTGATCAACTTTTTGTTTAGCAGTGCCTACGTTGTTGATCAACTTTTTGTTTAGCAGTGCCTACGTTGTTGATCAACTTTTTGTTTAGCAGTGCCTACGTTGTTGATCAACTTTTTGTTTAGCAGTGCCTACGTTGTTGATCAACTTTTTGTTTAGCAGTGCCTACGTTGTTGTTTCTGGTAAAAGTCTCTAGTAATCCTCATTTCTGCAGGTGGACTTATTCGTAATCTTCGTCTCTTCAGGTACCCTTAGAGGTAATCCTGATTTCTGTTGGTACACTTAGACGAGTTTTAACTGGTCACATTTTTGGTGCGGTACACCATTGCGTCAAGACACACCATTGCGTCAAGGCACACCATTGCGTCAAGGCACACCATTGCGTCAAGACACACCATTGCGTCAAGACACACCATTGCGTCAAGACACACCATTGCGTCATCGCACACCGTAACGTCAAGGCACACCATTGCGTCAAGACACACCATTGCGTCAAGACACACCATTGCGTCAAGACACACCATTGCGTCAAGACACAACATTGCGTCAAGACACACCATTGCGTCAAGACACACCATTGCGTCATCGCACACCGTAGCGTCAAGGCACACCTACTTTTTGAGCACTGTTGAAGACATCAACAGTGACTTTGTGTTCTGTGTGTCTATGTGTGTGTGTCTCACATTGCGATGATATAGAAATCAACTGCAATTTTTTGTTAATTGTCTGTGTGATATATCAATTTCATTCCACTTTTCTAGAAATCAACAATTACTTTGTATTATACATGTTTGTAGAACGTACTTGTGTTATTAAACAATAGTGGTCAAATATGTCTCTTAGAACGTATGACGCTATTCGTTGAATTCGTGCGGCTCCCATAGAATATTTCTTTGTATGGATATATGTAACATATTTACTGTATCTCTTCGAAATGACTTTGGTAAGCTCTTTAACTGATTTTTTACCATTGAAAATATTGACGTGCGGCTTTATTCAACATTATGTGTGTCCGGTCTGCTAGAGAAATCAACAGTCATTTTGTTTTACTTGTGTGTCGGTGTGTCCTATTCCAATGTTATAGAAATCAACAGACACTTTAAGACCAGACGGTAGCCATAACTAATCACAAAAGTAATTCCAGTTTCTGACTTGTGGACTCGTGGCTATGGAGGTCAATAGGGATCGAATTATCTAAGGGTAATAATCAACTCAGAATGAAAAAAGTAATCGATTATTCAAGTAATCACCCGTCACCGACCAGCTGATGTCTACTGCAGAGATTTCCTTACACCATTGTTCATGTATGATTAATGAGATTCATATTTACTGCATATTATCTTCACATTATTACACATGTACTGCATATAATGTCATCATTATGAGAATTGTACTGTATATTACAATGGTGGCTGTTCTTGGGTTTGTGTGGCTGCCAAAGGAGTTTTAAAATTTATTTAATATTATTTTAAATCATTTTTCCATTAAACCTCGTTGAACTTATAAATTAATCAATTTTATTTTCGTTACATGTTTTTTTCAGCAGTTCTTTTTATGTCTAGATATTTTGATGTGTTTATTTAAAACTGATCACACAGGTTCCTATATGTGACTATAAACTGATCACACAGGTTCCTATATGTGACTATAAACTGATCACACAGGTTCCTATATGTGACTATAAACTGATCACACAGGTTCCTATATGTGACTATAAACTGATCACACAGGTTCCTATATGTGACTATAAACTGATCACACAGGTTCCTATATGTGACTATAAACTGATCACACAGGTTCCTATATGTGACTATAACTGATCACACAGGTTCCTATATGTAGCTATAAACTGATCACACGGGTTCCTATATGTAGCTATAAACTGATCACACAGGTTCCTATATGTGGCTATAAACTGATCACACAGGTTCCTATATGTGACTGTAAACTGATCACACAGGTTCCTATATGCGACTATAAACTGATCACACAGGTTCCTAT
This sequence comes from Bulinus truncatus, assembly GCA_021962125.1. Classification (NCBI taxonomy): domain Eukaryota; kingdom Metazoa; phylum Mollusca; class Gastropoda; family Planorbidae; genus Bulinus; species Bulinus truncatus. Next base: position 2,607,937 of record JAGDYQ010000109.1, read on the forward strand.
ATGTAGCTATAAACTGATCACACAGGTTCCTATAAGTAGCTATAAACTGATCACACGGGTTCCTATATGTAGCTATAAACTGATCACACAGGTTCCTATATGTGACTATAAACTGATCACACAGGTTCCTATATGTGACTATAAACTGATCACACAGGTTCCTATATGTGACAATAAACTTATCACACAGGTTCCTATATGCTACTATAAACTGATCACACAGGTTCCTATATGTAGCTATAAACTGATCACACAGGTTCCTATATGTGGCTATAAACTGATCACACAGGTTCCTATATGTGACTATAAACTGATCACACAGGTTCCTATATGTCGCTAGCTATTAAATGATCACACAGGTTCCTATATGTAGCTAGCTATAAACTGATCACACAGGTTCCTATATGTGACTATAAACTGATCACACAGGTTCCTATATGTGACTATAAACTGATCACACAGGTTCCAATATGTGACTATAAACTGATCACACAGGTTCCTATAAGTAGCTATAAACTGATCACACAGGTTCCTATATGTAGCTATAAACTGATCACACAGGTTCCTATATGCGACTATAAACTGATCACACAGGTTCCTATATGTAGCTATAAACTGATCACACAGGTTCCTATAAGTAGCTATAAACTGATCACACAGGTTCCTATATGTAGCTATAAACTGATCACACAGGTTCCTATATGTGACTATAAACTGATCACACAGGTTCCTATATGTGACAATAAACTTATCACACAGGTTCCTATATGCTACTATAAACTGATCACACAGGTTCCTATATGTAGCTATAAACTGATCACACAGGTTCCTATATGTGGCTATAAACTGATCACACAGGTTCCTATATGTGACTATAAACTGATCACACAGGTTCCTATATGTCGCTAGCTATTAAATGATCACACAGGTTCCTATATGTAGCTAGCTATAAACTGATTACACATGTTCCTATATGTAGCTAGCTATAAACTGATCACACAGGTTCCTATATGTGACTATAAACTGATCACACAGGTTCCTATATGTGACTATAAACTGATCACACAGGTTCCAATATGTGACTATAAACTGATCACACAGGTTCCTATATGTGACTATAACTGATCACACAGGTTCCTATATGTGACTATAAACTGATCACACAGGTTCCTATATGTGGCTATAAACTGATCACACAGGTTCCTATATGTGGCTATAAACTGATCACACAGGCTCCTATATGTGGCTATAAATTGATCACACAGGTTTTTATATTACGCCATACAACTGAATGTCGTATTAGTACTATCGATAAACATGTGGACCAAAAGTATGATGTGTGTTTTTAAAATTGTACAACATTGTAAGTTTGAGAACATTTGATCTAGATATGAAACAACGTAAATTGAGAACATCTGACCTAAATATGAAACAACGTAAATTGAAAACATCTGATCTAGATATGAAACAGCGTAAATTGAGAACATCTGATCTAGATATGAAACAACGTAAATTGAGAACATCTGATCTAGATATGAAACAACGTAAATTGAGAACATCTGATCTAGATATGAAACAACGTAAATTGAGAACATCTGATCTAGATATGAAACAACGTAAATTGAGAACATCTGATCTAGATATGAAACAGCGTAAATTGAGAACATCTGATTTAGATATGAAACAACGTAAATTGAGAACATCTGATCTAGATATGAAACAACGTAAATTGAGAACATCTGATCTAGATATGAAACAATGTAAATTGAGAACATCTGATCTAGATATAAAACAACGTAAATTGAGAACATCTGATCTCGATATGAAACAGCGTAAATTGAGAACATCTGATCTAGATATGAAACAGCGTAAATTGAGAACATCT
>JAGDYQ010000109.1:2610321-2626109 GCA_021962125.1 Bulinus truncatus
CAGAGAGATCTGTCAATGATTTAAACACTATTGGTACACTTAGTTTCAGAGAGATCTGTTAATGATTTAAACACTATTGGTACACTTAGTTTCAGAGAGATCTATTAATGATTTAAACACTATTTGTACACTTAGTTTGAGAGAGATCTATTAATGATTTAAACACTATTGGTAAAACTTAGTTTCAGAGAGATCCATTAATGATTTAAACACTACTGGTACACTTAGTTTCAGAGAGATTTATTAATGATTTAAAACATTATTGGTACACTTAGTTTCAGAGATATATATTAATGATTTAAACACTTAATGGTACACTTAGTTTCAGAGAGATCTGTTAATGATTTAAAAACTACTGGTACACTTAGTTTCAGAGACATCTATTAATGATTTAAACACTATTGGTTCACTTAGTTTCGGAGACATCTATTAATGATTTAAATACTATTGGTACATCTTAGTTTCAGAGAGATCTGTTAATGATTTAAACACTTTTGGTACACTTAGTTTCAGAGAGATATATTAATGGATTTAAACACTATTGGTACACTTAGTTTCAGAGAGAGTATTAATAGATTTAAACACTATTGGTACACTTAGTTTCAGAGAGATATATAAATGATTTAAACACAATTGGTACACTTAGTTTCAGAGAGATCTATATTCTCCAATAGCGATCACACTTACTCTAACTTTAAGCCAATTGGCACTACAGTTATGAAACTATAACCATTAAACGTAGGCAGACCGACACAGACAGGTTGGCCAACCCAATTCAGAACATTAAATGAACATACAACAGCCAAAGCAAGAATTTCTTTCATGCATTAATTAATTTTATCTGAGCGCATGGGACGGGAAAAGGCTTGAAGTCTGAACTTCGGCGAATCTGCCAACTTATTACTGACATGACCTAAATATTGGATATCTAGGTCGTCGTCTATGAATGATGTCAAGATCAGATCCAAACGAGGCCATAATGGAAGTTTTTATAGACCTTTTTACTTCATTTAGATGCAAGTCCCACTGTTGGCTCGGTAGTTGTAGAAATAAGTGATTGAAATCAATACAGCCAGATAGTGGCGTTCAGTGAGACAAATCTACAACTTGGAACAAATTCATCTTGACGTTAGTTTTACGCGATATCCTTTTTTTTTTCTTTTACTTTGAATTTCTGTGATGTGATTGGTTGGTCCTGTCTCGCCAAGTTTCACCAACAGATGAATGATAACATAGACAGACTATGCAAGCTGGAGATGGGAATTTTAGGGGGAACATTTGGATTGTCTGTCTGCCCATATATCTGTTAAACCATACAATCTTTGCATCAAGTATGTTTATAAATTTGTCTGTCTATCTATATATCTGTCCATTAATATTTTCTATCTTCCAGCTATAGATTTTTTTTTTACTTCAATCTTTCTGTGTATAATTTTTTTAAATATCAGCATCTGTCTCTTCATCTTTTTATATGTCTGGCAAATATTGATTCGAGAGTATTCTTTTCGGTAAATTTTAAGTTCAAGTATATTCGGTTGGGGGGAGGGGGTGGGGGGGTCGTAAATGAATAACAAAATGCTGTGTTAGCATTATTTAACCAAACAATCATACCAGGTCTCTGTTGGAGTGAGTCAACAGGTGGTGGAGTCAACTGTTGGAGTGAGTCAACTGGTGGTGTGAGTCAACTGTTGGAGTGAGTCAAATGGTGTTGTGAGGCAACTGATGGTGTCAGTCAATTCTTGGAGTGAGTCAACTGTTGGAGTGAGTCAACTCTTGGAGTGAGTCAACTGATAGAGTGAGTCAACTGTTGAGTGGAGTCAATTCTTGGAGTGAGTCAACTGTTGGAGTAAGTCAACTCTTGGAGTGAGCCAACTGATAGAGTGAGTCAACTGTTGGAGTGAGTCAACTCTTGGAGTGAGTCAACTAGTGGTGTGAGTCAACTGTTCGAGTGAGTCAACTGTTAGAGTGAGTCAACTGTTGGAGTGAGTCAACTCTTGGAGTGAGTCAACTGGTGGTGTGAGTCAACTGTTGGAGTGAGTCAACTCTTGGAGTGAGTCAACTCTTGGAGTGAGTCAACTCTTGGAGTGAGTCAACTGTTGGAGTGAGTCAACTGGTGGTGGAGTCAACTGTTGGAGTGAGTCAACTCTGGAGTGAGTCAACAGATAGAGTGAGTCAACTGTTGGAGTGAGTCAACTGGTGGTGTGAGTCAACTGTTGGAGTGAGTCAACTCTTGGAGTGAGTCAACAGATAGAGTGAGTCAACTGTTGGAGTGAGTCAACTGGTGGTGTGAGTCAACTGTTGGAGTGAGTCAACTCTTGGAGTGAGTCAACTGATAGAGTGAGTCAACTGTTGGAGTGAGTCAACTGGTGGAGTGAGTCAACTGTTGGAGTGAGTCAACTGATAGAGGGAGTCAACTGTTGGAGTGAGTCAACTGGTGGTGTGAGTCAACTGTTGGAGAGAGTCGACTGATAGAGTGAGTCAACTCTTGGAGTGAGTCAACTGATAGAGTGAATCAACTGATGGTGTGAGTCAACTCTGGAGTGAGTCAACTGATAGAGTGAATCAACTGGTGGTGTGAGTCAAATGTTGGAGTGAGTCAACTGATAGAGTGAGTCAACTGTTGGAGTGAGTCAACTGTTGGAGTGAGTCAACTGGTAGAGTGAGTCAACTCTTGGAGTGAGTCAACTGATAGAGTGAGTCAACTGTTGGAGTGAGTAAACTGTTGGAGTGATTCAACTGATAGAGTGAGTCAACTGTTGGAGTGAGTCAGCTGGTGGTGTGAGTCAACTGATGGTGTGAGTCAACTCTTGGAGTGAGTCAACTGATAGAGTGAGTCAACGGTTGGAGTGAGTCAAATGGTGATGTGAGTCAACTGATGGTGTGAGTCAACTGATGGTGTGAGTCAACTGATAGAGTGAGTCAACTGTTGGAGTGAGTCAAATGGTGGTGTGAGGCAACTGATGGTGTCAGTCAACTCTTGGAGTGAGTCAACTGTTGGAGTGAGTCAACTCTTGGAGTGAGTCAACTGATAGAGTGAGTCAACTGTTGGAGTGAGTCAACTCTTGGAGTGAGTCAACTCTTGGAGTGAGTCAACTGTTGGAGTGAGTCAACTCTTGGAGTGAGTCAACGGGTGGTGTGAGTCAACTGTTGGAGTGAGTCAACTGTTAGAGTGAGTCAACTGTTGTAGTGAGTCAACTCTTGAAGTGAGTCAACTGTTGGAGTGAGTCAACTCTTGGAGTGAGTGAACTGATAGAGTGAGTCAACTGGTGGTGTGAGTCAACTGTTGAAGTGAGTCAACCCTGGAGTGAGTCAACTGATAGAGTGAGTCAAATGGTGGTGTGAGTCAACTGCTGGTGTCAGTCAACTCTTGGAGTGAGTCAACTGTTGGAGTGAGTCAACTCTTTGAGTGAGTCAACTGATTGAGTGAGTCAACTGTTGGAGAGAGTCAACTCTTGGAGTAAGTCAACTGGTGGTGTGAGTCAACTGTTGGAGTGAGTCAAATGGTGGTGTAAGTCAACTCTTGGAGTGAGTCAACTGGTGGTGTGAGTCAACTGTTGGAGTGAGTCAAATGGTGGTGTAAGGCAACTGATGGTGTCAGTCAACTCTTGGAGTGAGTCAACTGTTGGAGTGAGTCAACTGTTGGAGTGAGTCAACTCTTGGAGTGAGTCAACAGATAGAGTGAGTCAACTGTTGGAGTGAGTCAACTGGTGGTGTGAGTCAACTGTTGGAGTGAGTCAACTCTTGGAGTGAGTCAACAGATAGAGTGAGTCAACTCTTGGAGTGAGTCAACTGGTGGTGTGAGTCAACTGTTGGAGTGAGTCAACTCTTGGAGTGAGTCAACTGTTGGAGTGAGTCAACTGTTGGAGTGAGTCAACTCTAGGAGTGAGTCAACTGGTGGTGTGAGTCAACTGTTGGAGTGAGTCGACTGTTTGAGTGAGTCAACTCTTGGAGTGAGTCAACTGATAGAGTGAGTCAACTGTTAGAGTGAGTCAACTGGTGGTGTGAGTCAACTGTTGGAGTGAGTCAACTGTTGGAGTTAGTCAACTCTTGGAGTGAGTCAACTGATAGAGTGAGTCAACTGTTGGAGTGAGTCAACTGGTGGAGTGAGTCAACTGTTTGAGTGAGTCAACTGATAGAGTGAGTCAACTGTTGGAGTGAGTCAACTGGTGGTGTGAGTCAACTGTTGGAGTGAGTCGACTGATAGAGTGAGTCAACTCTTGGAGTGAGTCAACTGATAGAGTGAATCAACTGGTGGTGTGAGTCAACTCTTGGAGTGAGTCAACTGATAGAGTGAGTCAACTGTTGGAGTGAGTCAACTGTTGGAGTGAGTCAACTGATAGAGTGAGTCAACTGTTGGAGTGAGTCAAATGGTGGTGTGAGTCAACTGATGGTGTGAGTCAACTCTTGGAGTGAGTCAACTGATAGAGTGAGTCAACTGTTGGAGTGAGTCAACTGGGGTGTGAGTCAACTGTTGGAGTGAGTCAACTGGTGGTGTGAGTCAACTGGTGGTGTGAGTCAACTGATAGAGTGAGTCAACTGGTGGTGTGAGTCAACTGATAGAGTGAGTCAAATGGTGGTGTGAGTCAACTGTTGGAGTGAGTCAACTTATAGAGTGAGTCAACTAATAGAGTGAGAATACTGGTGGTGTGAGTCAGCTGTTGGAGTGAGTCAACTTATAGAGTGAGTCAACTGATAGAGTGAGTCAACTGGTGGTGTGAGTTAACTGATAGAGTGAGTCAAATGGTGGTGTGAGTCAAATGGTGGTGTGAGTCAACTGTTGGAGTGAGTCAACAGGTGGTGTGAGTCAACTGATAGAGTGAGTCAACTGGTGGTGTGAGTCAAATGGTGGTGTGAGTCAACTGTTGGAGTGAGTCAACTTATAGAGTGAGTCAAGTGATATAGTGAGTCAACTGTTGATGTGAGTCAACTGTTGGAGTGAATTAATTGATGGAGCCGATTATATCGATATGTAGCAAGAATATGGAATCGTTAACTTTCAAACTAAAAGTTGTGTTTTTATTATACTTATTTTTTGTGTATTGCATAGTGCAATGTAGGACTTATTTATGTGTATTGCATAGTGCAATGTAGGAATAACCAATCTTTTATAACTGGTGGCACACTTAAGAAACTGTTGTATAAACTTCATAAACCTGCACACGTTCAAAAATATTGACATACTTTGAGTATCTACAAATTGTCATAATTCTGCTGTACAATGAATGTGTTCTTCAACCTAAATGTACATCAACTTTTTGTTTAGCAGTGCCTACGTTGTTGTTTCCTGGTACAAGTCTCTAGTAATCCTCATTTCTGCAGGTAGACTTATTCGTAATCTTCATCTCTTCAGGTACCCTTAGAGGTAATCCTGATTTCTGTTGGTACATTTAGACGAGTTTTGACTGGTCACATTTTTGCTGCGGTACACCATTGCGTCAAGACACACATTGCATCAAGACACACCATTGCGTCATCGCACAACATAGCGTCAAGACACACCATTGCGTCAAGAACCACATTGCATCAAGACACACCATTGCGTCATCGCACAACATAGCGTCAAGACACACCATTGCGTCAAGACACACCATTGCGTCAAGACACACCATTGCGTCAAGACACACCATTGCGTCATCGCACAACATAGCGTCAAGACACACCATTGCGTCAAGACACACCATTGCGTCAAGACACACCATTGCGTCAAGACACACCATTGCGTCATTGCACAACATAGCGTCAAGACACACCATTGCGTAAGACACACCATTGCGTCAAGACACACCATTGCGTCATCGCACACCGTAGCGTCAAGGCACACCTACTTTTGGAGCACTGTTGAAGACATCAACAGTGACTTTGTGTTCTGTGTGTCTGTGTGTGTGTGTGTCTCACATTGCGATGATATAGAAATCAACTGACACTTTTTTTAATTGTCTGTGTGATATATCAATTTCATTCCACTTTTCTAGAAATCAACAATTACTTTGTATTATACATGTTTGTAGAACGTACTTGTGTTATTGAAAAATAGAGGTCAAATATGTCTCTTAGAACGTATGACGCTATTCGTTGAATTCGTGAGGCTCCCATAGAATATTTCTTTGTATGTAATATATTTACTGTATCTCTTCGAAATGACTTTGATAAGCTCTTTAACTGATTTTTTACCATTGAAAATATTGACGTGCGGCTTTATTCAACATTATGTGTGTCCGGTCTGCTAGAGAAATCAACAGTCATTTTATTTTACTTGTGTGTCGGTGTGTCCTATTCCAATGTTATAGAAATCAACAGACACTTTAAGACCAGACGGTAGCCATAACTAATCACAAAAGTAATTCCAGTTTCTGACTTGTGGACTCGTGGCTATTGAGGTCAATAGGGATCGAATTATCTAAGGGTAATAATCAATTCAGAATGAAAAAAGTAATCGATTATTCAAGTAATCACCCGTCCCTGACCAGCTGATGTCTACTGCAGAGATTTCCTTACACCATTGTGGATGTATGATTAATGAGATTCATATTTACTGCATATTATCTTCACATTATTACAAATGTACTGCATATAATTTCATCATTATGAGAATTGTACTGTATATGACAATGGTGGCTGTTCTTGGGTTTGTGTGGCTGCCAAAGGAGTTTTAAAAATTATTTAATATTATTTTAAATCATTTTTCCATTAAACCTCGTTGAACTTATAAATTAATCAATTTTTGTTACATGTTTTTTCAGCAGTTCTTTTTATGTCTAGATATTTTGATGTGTTTATTTAAAACTTATCACACAGTTTCCTATATCACCAAATAAACTGATCACACAGGTTCCTATATGTGGCTATAAACTGATCACGCAGATTCCTATATGTGACTATAAACTGATCACACAGGTTCCTATATGTGACTATAAACTGATCACACATGTTCCTATATGTGGCTATAAACTGATCACACAGGTTACTATATGTGACTATAAACTGATCACACAGGTTCCTATATGTGACTATAAACTGATCACACAGGTTCCTATATGTGACTATAAACTGATCACACAGGTTCCTATATGTGACTATAAACTGATCACACATGTTCCTATATGTGACTATAAACTGATCGCACAGGTTCCTATATGTAGCTAGCTATAAACAGATCACACATGTTCCTATATGTGACTATAAACTGATCACACAAGTTCCTATATGTGGCTATAAACTGGTCACACAGGTTCCTATATGTGACTATAAGCTGATCACACAGGTTCCTATATTACGCCATACAACTGAATGTCGTATTAGTACTATTGATAAACATGTGGACCAAAAGTATGATGTGTGTTTGGAAAAATTTACAACATTGTAAGTTTGAGAACATTTGATCTAGATATGAAACAGCGTAAGTTTGAGAACATCTGATCTAGATATGAAACAACGTAAGTTTGAGAGCAACTCGTATAGTCTTGTAACGACTATTAATTTATTGAACCAGTTACGTCAGTTTTGTAACGAGATTCATAAAACTATTCGTATGGGAGATTAATTAATTAACATTAATACTAGAATATCCATGGGTGCTACATCCTTGTGACCAAGTAGACAGATGTCTTTGAGATTTAGAAAATCCTGACTTTTGTCAAAAACTAAAAAAGGAGGAATGAGGAGGGAGGAGGGAATATAATATATTCCTAATATATTCCATTGGTGAGGTAGCATACAATCTTCCTAACATATTTCATTGGTGAGGTAGTATACAATCTTTATTACATATTCCATTGTTGAGGTAGTATAGATCTTTCTTACATATTCCATTGGTGAGGTAGTATACGATCTTTCTTGCATATTCCATTGTTGAGGTAGTATACAATATTCCTTACATATTCCATTGGTGAGGTAGTATACAATCTTCCTAACATATTCCATTGTTGAGGTAGTATACGATCTTTCTAACATATTCCATTGGTGAGGTAGTATATAATATTCCTTAAATATTCCATTGGTTAGGTAGCATACAATATTCCTAACATATCCCATTGGTGAGGTAGTATACAATATTCCTTACATATTCCATTGGTTTAAAAGCTCATACAACTAAAAAGGTTTTTACAACCCCATGTCTAGTACAACCCCTATGTCTAGTGCAACCCCATATCTAGTACAACCCCGTGTCTAATACAACCCCATGTCTGGTGCAACCCCATGTCTGGTACAACCCCATGTCTAGTACAACCCCATGTCTGGTACAACCCCATGTCTAGTACAACCCCATGTCTAGTACACGTCCAGTCACCTTCCCTTGGAGGCACATCGAGGCCATTACTAATGCCTCCCGACCTGACTGTGTTAAGTGGCTCAATTAAATCTTCTTTCACGCACTGTGTCTTTACTCCAAGAACATTTACGATTCTTTGGTATTCTTAAACAATACTTGCAGTGTGGCATAGATTAGGTTGAAAATCTGACACTTCCTGAATGAGGATTTCGGCTCAGAGTCTCAAGAATTAGTATGACACAAGTAGCTGTAGTAAGCAATTAGTAAGTAACACAGTGAGTTTCACATCACTCAAGGAAACAGACAATTCATCACTATTGATGGATATTAACTGACATAGAACTTTCAGTAAAACTTGAATGTTTAAATACTCAGCTTCCTGACCAACTAGTTTACGACCAAGTAGATAACATTGGCGATACCAGAGAGACACTAAGGTGCTTGAATTTCTTTAAGGGAATGGAAATTGAAGATAAAATTACTAACATAAAGATTTCTATTCAAAGAGTCAATTTATGTTAAGAATTTAAAAGCCATTCGTGTAATCCATAGATAGACGTTTAAGTAATCACACAGACAGACCAACAGAGAGACGAAAGTTGGATTCATAATATATATAACGTGTGTGGGTCAGACAGACTTTTATCTTAATATCTTTATCCCTGACAAATACTCTGGCGTGTAATGCCATCCAATCTACACCCAAGCAATCAACGTCTTATTCTTTAAAACGCCCAAACGTTAAAAACAGATGTGGTTCACCCAATTCAGAAAAGGTCAGACGCAATATTGGTTGGATACATCAGAACGTCTGTTTCTTACAAATACATATAAACACATACACAGGTTTCCCCACCGGTTTGTCATTTCCACAATAGCATGTCTTTGTCGATTCCATTTTGGTTTTCTTATGGCGGAGAACCGTCTCCTAGCAACTGGTAAAAACAATCACTTTATTACCTTGTTACTAGGATTTTCTTTTCTTGCACTTCTCTCCCCTTCTTTACTGTACACACTAAAAAAAACTATTTCGTAAAAAACAGAACTTAATTTCCTTAATCAAATGTTCTATTTGCCATCGACTAAATCATCACAAACACTTACATTTCAGTTCCCAGTACTGGCTATATCATCACAAACACTTACAATTCAGTTCTCAGTAAAGGCTATATTATAACAAACACTTACAATTCACTTCCCAGTACTGGCTATATCATCACAAACACAATTCAGTTCTCAGTACTGGCTATATCATCACAAACACTTACAATTCAGTTCTCAGTAAAGGCTATATCATCACAAACACTTACAATTCACTTCTCAGTACTGGCTATATCATCACAAACACTTACAATTCAGTTCTCAGTACTGGCTATATCATCACAAACACTTACAATTCAGTTCTCAGTAAAGGCTATATCATCACAAACACTTACAATTCACTTCCCCCCCCCCCCCCCCCCCCCCCCCCCCCCCCCCCCCCCCCCCCCAAAACCACCCCCCACCCCAGTACTGGCTATATCATCACAAACACAATTCAGTTCTCAGTAAAGGCTATATCATCACAAACACTTACAATTCAGTTCTCAGTACTGGCTATATCATCACAAACACTTACAATTCAGTTCTCAGTACTGGCTATATCATCACAAACACTTACAATTCAGTTCTCAGTAAAGGCTATATCATCACAAACACTTACAATTCACTTCTCAGTACTGGCTATATCATCACAAACACTTACAATTCAGTTCCCAGTACTGGCTATATCATCACAAACACTTACAATTCAGTTCTCAGTACTGGCTATATCATCACAAACACTTACAATTCACTTCCCAGTACTGGCTATATCATCACATACATATACATCTTAGTTCTCAATACTGGCTATACTATTAAGAACATATTTATATTACTTCTTTTAACTTATTTTATTATCACATACAGTGGGGACCCGACTTGTGGGGGGGGGGGGCACAAAAACCCAGTTTTATCAGGAATGTATAAATACTCTCTTTGTTGTCTTATATTATGTGCCCGATATTTTCTTCAGCATTGAATTGTTCCCCCAAAGTTTTTTTTTTTTATTTTAACTGGTTCATGTGTTTTGTTAACAATCAATTTGAATTGTTTAAATGACGACTGTGTAATACAATCAGCTCGCATTGAAAGATTTACTTTACTATAGTAAACGTGACGCTAATGTAATAACTTGTAGTTTCACTAGCAACCAGACGTATGCGCTGTTGACACTACTTGATGCCTCGGCGCCATTGAATGTCACATTTTAGATCTTCTGTCACTTCACAAGTTTCATTAGCATAATCCGTGTCGAGGTAAACAAAGTGGAAAAATTATTTAACCTAATTTTATTCAAAATCGCAGACTTTACTGAACCAAACTGACTGTATCACAATCAGGGACATCGAGATGGGGAGGGGGGATATCTCAAACTTTCGAATTTCGATTCTGTTTATTAATTTTTCTGTAAATTTGGGGGTAAAGGAGGGTAGTGGGGCCTTCATTAACGTTGTATTGCCAGGGACCCCAAAATTTCTCGCTGTAGCCCTATTGCTATATAATTAGTTTGTCGGACAGATAGCCACATAATCAAAATGTATTAATAATAAAAAAAACAAGAAATACAAATATTTTCTTTTTTAAATTTTGTTTATTTAAGTTAGTTTATTTGTAACACTTTTACATGCTGTAACATTACAATATTACTTGTAACATTTTAACATGTTGTAACATTACAATATTAGTTGTAACATTTTAAAATGTTTTAGCATTAAATGTAACATTTTACAACATTTGTGTGTTTTTTTTTAATAAATTAAATTAAGCGAAAAAAGTTTCATCTTCCATATCAATTTATTTTTAAGTCCAATCTACTGCCACACGGTCAAGCCCTTCCAGGCGTTATTCTACTGCCACACGGTCAAGCCCTTCCAGGCGTTATTCTACTGCCCTACGGGGGTCCGCGAAGCCTTTACTTGGGGTCCGCAAAGCCATTTGAAAAAAAAATCATCGTAAAATATATACATATATAAATATTTAAAGTTCATTGTTTAAGTATATCCTACCCTCAGAAATTTACCGCGTTGCGTGTTCTACAATATGCAAAAAAAACGTTATTCACCAATCACTGTTAGAAATATTCATCATATATCCTTGTCCTTATGATATCGTAAGCCAGAAATTAACTAATAAAATGACGTAAAGTACCTAAAGTTGGGATGGGGTCCGTCAAAATTTTTTTTTCAAGTGGGGGTTCGCGGAGTACATAAGTTTAAGAACCTCTGAGTTAGACAATGGTAAATATATCTTTGAGGACAAATGGTTACAATCATTATTGCTTTGTTTTATTAGGAACTTTCTTAGGTTACTTAACAAAGATCTTTTAAGACAATAAAGAAAGTAATTTTTTTTAAAATCCTTTCCTAAAATAAGCTAATAATAAATGTCACTAAAAATAAAAAAGCTCATTATATCATACACATATTTATATAAATTATCATTACTAGAATCAAAGCAGGGGAGCCATCTAGATATATACATTATTATTTCATTTCTACTTATCATAGTTAGTGCAATTCATTGTAATCACCTACGCTTTAAATCGTAGTAATATAATTTATATAAATATGTATAAAATAATTTTTTTTTTTTTGTTTTTTTTTAACATTTTACTTCTTTGGAATGTAAGTTTTTTTATATCATATTTTTTTTTAATCTTATACTTTTTTTCGGTTTGAAACAATTAAACTTTCTATTGTTTCTGCAAAACTTTAATATAATTTAACGTTTAGTGAATAGAAGACTTTGAGCACCTCTTTCCCGGTGCTAGTTTCGTATTTATTTTGACATGTTTAATCTCGAGGAGAATATTTTTCCACATTGCTAAAAAAACAGTAATTTGATTCGTAATTCTTCAAAATGATTATTCGTGGACTTGAAATTATTTTGTGTATTGTCCTGCAGAATCTACAAATTTTCAAATTTGAGCCTTCTCAACTAGAAGATGTTCGAAATTGTTTGCAAGATTTGAGACACACAACCAGCCAAAAACCAGCCACGAGCCTGGCACAATCCAGCCACAAGCCAGCCACTAATTTAAAGTTTATAAAACTGAAATCTTTTCTACAATATTTTGCAATCTGCCCTCCAGTTTTCCCTGTTGCTATTCAGTCTGTCTGTGATAACGTCAAACTGTTAAAATAATGGGAATTACCATTATGGTGTTTAGTTTGGTTTGGTTTGGTTGGTTGGTTTGCTTTGGTTGATTTGGTTGATTTGGTGGGCTCGGTTTGTTTGGTTGGTTTGTTTGGTTGATCGGTTTGTTGGTTTGGTTTATTTGGTTGATTAGCGTTGACGGGTAAAACGTAATTTGTGATGGGTTTGGCTTGGTTGGTTGGATTGGTCGGCTCGGTTGGTTTATTTGATTGACTGGTTAGCTGGTTTGGTTAGTTGGTTTGATTCGGTTGGTTTGTTTGGTTGGTAGTTTGGTTTGGTTTGGTTGGTTAGCGTTGACGGGTAAAACGTAATTTGTTACGTATGAAATGTAGGTCATTTCTGCACATTAGGAAGGTGGCATAATCAGCACCCAATTAAATTAATTAAATTGATTAGGAAGGGGTTTAACATTACACCTAGATTTCCCGGACAACGCCGGGCTTAATATCTAGTAAACTATAAAACGTGATTAGTTATGTCCGTCACATTGCAATTGATTTGTGTATGAGGATACCATACAGACAACATAATACCAGGCACCTATGAGACAACCATACAGACAACAAAATACCAGGTACCTATGAGAAATGAACATTTTTACCTTTCTGAACAGTCTACTTGGCACATGGAAGACAATGGGAAGGTAAGAGAGAGGTACAAAGTCTGTTCTGATGAGGAATCTCCTTCATTAGAACCGAAATTTTAATAATCAGCGTTGAGTTACGGAAAGATCGATGAAAACCGAGACAATGGGATGTACCGGATACATTTACCGAGACAATGGGATGTACCGGATTCATTTATCGAGACAATGGGATGTACTGGATACATTTACCGAGATAATGGGATGTACCGGATACATTTACCGAGACAATGGGATGTACCGGATGCATTTACCGAGACAATGGGATGTATCGAATACATTTCCCGAGACAATGGGATGTATCGAATACATTTACCGAGACAATGGGATGTACTGGATACATTTACCGAGACAATGGGATGTACCGGATACATTTACCGAGACAATGGGATGTACCAGTTACATTTCCCGAGACAATGGGATGTGCCGGATACATTTACCGAGACAATGGGATATTTTTTTTTCAGCTAAAAATCGATGAAAACCGAAACCGACGACAGCCAAAGTCAATATAAATTTAATTACATTGTATTATTGAGTATCTCCCGACACTTTTATTACCATAGCGTTTTGACCAAATGTATTACTTTCTATGTAACACTTCAGCAATACATTTCACTACGTTAGTCAGCAATATACTGTGCACTATGTCAGTTGATCATTAGACGCACACAAACACACACACCCACACAAACAACGAGCTCAACAACTAGGCAACCCAGGAATGGAGTGTGGCGCTTCTCCTGTCATATTTCATCTTTTCATCTCCTCACTGACATGCTATTCATGACATTAAGACTGTCAGGTTATTCAGCAGCATGGTCTTCCTTCCTTAGTTTTATTAATAGATTACTTTATCTCAAACTCAGTTTTATTAATAGATTACTTTATCTCAAACTCAGTTTTATTAATAGATTACTTTATCTCAAACTCAGGTTTATTAATAGATAACTTTATCTCAAACTCAGGTTTATTAATAGATTACTTTATCTCAAACTCAGGTTTATTAATAGATTACTTTATCTCAAACTCAGGTTTATTAATAGATTACTTTATCTCAAACTCAGTTTTATTAATAGATTACTTTATCTCAAACTTAGTTTTATTTTATAAATTTCAATTTTTTTGTATTTACAAACTTGTGAAACTTATAACTATAACAACACTAAACAAAGTTTATTTTAATAACCGAAGCACCAAATACATGAACTAACAAATACTGAAGGACCACTAAACATGAATGTAGTCAGCAAATAAATGAACTACCAAATACTGAAGGACTACTAAACATGAATGTAGTCAGCAAATACATGAACTACCAAATACTGAAGGACCACTAAACATGAATGTAGTCAGCAAATACATGAACTAATAAATACTGAAGGACCACTAAACATGAATGTAGTCAGCAAATACATGAACTACATAATACTGAAGGACCACTAAACATGAATGTAGTCAGCAAATACATGAATTACCAAATACTGAAGGACCACTAAACATGAATGTAGTCAGCAAATACATGAACTACATAATACTGAAGGACTACTAAACATGAATGTAGTCAGCAAATACATGAACTACCAAATACTGAAGGACCACTAAACATGAATGTAGTCAGCAAATACATGAACTAATAAATACTGAAGGACCACTAAACATGAATGTAGTCAGCAAATACATGAACTACATAATACTGAAGGACCACTAAACATGAATGTAGTCAGCAAATACATGAATTACCAAATACTGAAGGACCACTAAACATGAATGTAGTCAGCAAATACATAAACTACATAATACTGAAGGACCACTAAACATGAATGTAGTCAGCAAATACATGAATTACCAAATACTGAAGGACCACTAAACATGAATGTAGTCAGCAAAACATGAACTACCAAATACTGAAGGACCGCTAAATATGAATGTAGTCAGCAAATACATGAACTACCAAATACTGAAGGACCACTAAAGATGAATGTAGTCAGCAAATACATGAACTACCAAATACTGAAGGACCACTAAAGATGAATGTAGTCAGCAAATACATGAACTACCAAATACTGAAGGACCACTAAACATGAATGTTGTCAGCAAATACATGAACTAATAAATCAACGTTTCTGTAATGAACAAGGTTAAAATAACTACAAGTATAATAGAGTAATTCAATTGTTTTTCTAGTTTAAAGAAAGTAACAAGATTTGAGAATGATGAGGTTTAAAAAATTCTATCTGGTATAGATGGGATACGTTAAGTGGCTATCAAGTAACTATCTGATATCGATGATGTATCAAGTCTTGAGTTTCTATCAAGTAACTATCAGGTATCGATGATGTATTTATTCTCAAGCTGCTATTAAGTAACTAGAAAACTTCTAGCCATTACTACTGACAAATAATGGCTATTCAATTGAAACTTTATGCATTTAATAAAAAATCGACAAAAAAAAATAAATTCACAGCATGCGGATAACTGTTTAAATCTGACATCTAAATGTTGCATACTTTGTTTGAAGTCAACAGTGTGTTGTTTCCATTAATTACAACAAGCAAGGTAAAAATAAAACAATTGGTTATATAATATTACCCAGTTTGATTGATCTAGTGAGTAAAGATAGACAGACATATAGTT
>JAGDYQ010000109.1:2626609-2656397 GCA_021962125.1 Bulinus truncatus
TTCGTTCAGTTACGTATTGCTCTTGTTTTTTTAGAAAATGCTCTAAAAATTATGCTAGGGGTAATTTACACATTTTTTGTTTAAATATTCTTTTGTGAGATTGGAAAAAAAATTAATTTATTTTCTATTTTAAATGAACACGTACCTTTACTTTTACGACCCCCCTAATCGTCTCTTCGCCCGGGCCTTCTAATGTAACTTTTTACAGGGCTACATAATACACCTTTGTCTAAGCCCTCCCCTCCTTCCCCCCCCCCCACACACACACTCACCGAACTGCTCTGAATAAACACAACATATCATATTCAACACAAAGTATACATGATAGTCCAGGGACGAGACGTGTTACCGGCCATAATTCTTAGAGAAAACATGTATCAATGTTTTTATATTGTATGCAAGGTAGCTGAACATGAACATGGATCTACATATTTGTATGCAGTGTAGACCATTAGACTAACAACATATATACAGTTTATATGGAAACTGAATGTGCGCTAGTATAAGGATACTTGTAGTCATTGTATTTGGCGAAATGAAATATACGCCAACTATATTCAATAAACGAGCCAAACACCATATAGGGAATTTTCTATAAATATGACCATGAAACACTTAACACCTCGTCCTCACATGATGACTAGAACACATGACAACATAAATGTCAATACATACATTTATTATAGCCCCTTCTGTTGCTTCGGCATAGAATAAGTGTGTGTAAAGAGATCCTCCAGCGGCGTAGCTGGGTATCGATCGCCGCGGCCCAGACAAGCGGAAGACGATTTTGCCGCCCTCTCATATAGGCATTTCAATTTAATCTATACATTTTTGTCGCCCCCTAAAAAGTAATAAAAAGTGCCGCCCGGTGCGGAATGCACCCATCGCCCCTCCCCCCCCCCCCAGGTACGCCACTGATATCCTCAAATCTAGTCCAATCGAGGTTAGAAACAGATACAGTATCAATGGATGAAATCCATTCTTTAAATGGGCATCACTGGAAGCATAACTTTCATTTCTTGCTTCGTCTAATAATTACATTTTCAATAATCGCGCCTTTTTCGGTGTTTCTTCTCCAAAATGTAAAGACAACCGTGTAACTGATAAATGTCAAATCTGATATTATCAAATTCTTATCAATGAATTAACTGTGGACTTAGAAAATAAATAAATAAAAAGCTGATATTTGTTTGAGTACGTCGTCGTGTCTGTTGTGTAGCAGTGGATCTCAATCTTTTGGCGATTTACTCATGTTCGCTGCGGAACAAGTTTCTTTATCCCTTGGTGGAAAGTCCGGAATAAAATGCACGAAGTGTATCCCATTTTTTTTAAACAAGTTGCAGTACTTTAACCCATTATAGTACTGGCTCTCAGTGTGATAGTACTGGCTCTCAGTGTAATAGTACTGGCTCTCAGTGTAATAGTACTGGCTCTCAGTGTATTAGTACTGGCTCTCAGTGTATTAGTACTGACTCTAAGTGTTATAGTACTGACTCTAAGTGTTATAGTACTGGCTCTCAGTGTAATAGTACTGGCTCTCAGTGGATTAGTACTGGCTCTCAGTGTAATAGTACTGGCTCTCAGTGTATTAGTACTGACTCTCAGTGTTATAGTACTGGTTCTCAGTGTAATAGTACTGGCTCTCAGTGTTATACTTCTGGTTCTCAGTGTAATAGTACTGGCTCTCAGTGTTATAGCGCTGACTCTGTATTATAGTACTGACTCTAAGTGTTATAGTACTGGTTCTCAGTGTAATAGTACTGGCTCTCAGTGTAGTAGTACTGGTTATCATTGTAATAGTACTGGCTCTAAGTGTAATAGTGCTTTTCCACAAATGACCGCTGACATCTGGCGAATGTCAACATTGCTGTACACTCCCACAAATAACATAAGATGTTCAACAAGGCTCACATGTCATCTTGTTGTGAACTCTCACAGATTACATACAGTGTACAGGTGCACAGCTGAAAAAAAAATGTGTCATTTTGCTGCACGCCCCGTTGTTTTTGTATTACCGTAGACGAGAATTCGAATTATGATGAATACATCGTGTAAAAGGCCCGCAGACTTCTTCAATAGTTCCACCTCATTGCAGGGCTAAAATAAATTTACAGCAGGTGTTAGGTATATCTCTGTTATCAAAGTGGGTGCCTCCCTCGCACCCTCCCCCCCCCTCCACCCTCTCTCCCATCTACGCCGACGACGACGACGAGGCGCCATCACGTAGGAGTTAGCTATCGTTTGTTAAATTGTATGCCACTTATTTCAAGGTGACATTTGTGAGTTTCAAACCACACCCCCTTCACAACACTGACTGCCACACGACTAACAAGGCAGTCTACCCCCCCCCCCTCCCTATACCAACCCACTCCCGATTCCCAGGTATTTAAAATTACCCTATTTTCCGTAAAGATCAACCAGGGTGCACTTTGATGACTGGCGTACCATAAAAGTATCAAGGTTCAACTTTTATATGTGACCTGAATCCGGTTCAACAGATGCCAATTATCCTATCGTCGTCTGTGTGTTGTTTGTGTGATGAATTCAAATGTCAGCAGAGTTTGGGTGTTGTTTGTGTGATGAATTCAAATGTCAGCAGAGTTTGGGTGTTGTTTGTGTGATGAATTCAATTGTCAGCAGAGTTTGGTTATTTGTTTGTTTTCATGTCGTATGCGACATTTTAAAATTCAATAAAAAAACTAAAACGCAGTCCTTGTGTAAGAAGGCAGCGGTGAGACATTTGATATTATTTGTCTCAGTTGAATCAAATGCTCTGATATTGATTGACGCTGGACACAGAAGTCATTTAAAAATTTGTTTGGATTCTTGGACAACAAACTGATGGTCAAACGGAGTCGGGCGAAAGTTTAAAAGGAGAGGACGAATGTAATATTCTGTTCTTCTTCTTCTTCTTCTTCTTCTCTCTCTCTCTCTCTCTCTCTCTCTCTCTCCCTCTCTCTCTCTTTCTCTCACACACTCACACACACACACACAAGCACACTAGCTCACACACTCACATACACACTTTTCTATAGCACTTATACTCTCACATACACACACACTCACACACATACATTCAGCATACACACATATACGTGCATGTTCACATACACTCGCTAACACCGCGCCCGATATCACCAGCCCTTCCTACACACTGGATGTACCGCGGACACTGCTTGGTGTACCGTGGCTAAATAATTAATTGATATTCCAAGTTTATGTTGAATCTTTGTTAAAGATTGTTTGTTGTTTTACCGGACATTTATTAAGATCATCAAAACATCCAAATAGAACTAAAATACCTGAAGTCATTTTCACATGACTATACGATTTTATATATAAGGTTTGTTTTTAGTCCTTCCTATTATTTATTTTTCTTAAGCGTGCCTCCGAATTTTCGTAACAATTCATGTGTGCCCCCGAAATTTCGTAACAATTCATGTGTGCCTCCGAAATTTCGTAACAGTTTAAGAGTGCGGCGAGTTGAAAAAGATTTCGTAGCACTGGCCTATAGGATTCGACGGACCTACGTAATAAGTGAACGTCCCGTGTCCCTCTAAATACTCCTTATAATTGTAGGCCTACTACTTAAATTATAATCTATGCACTATTGTCCGTAGCGTAGGGAGAGTAGTACGGGTTGTGCGAACGAACAGGGGCGCCAAACGAAGAAGGGGGGCGCCGAAATAATTTGTCTAAGTTTTTTTCGCTCTTAATCTTGAGGTGGGCGCCAAAAAAATGTAGCTTGCACAGGGTGTCACAACAACTAACTATGGCTCTGACCATTGTACATTATGTACTATGTATCAGGTGAATATTGTATGCCACCTGTGAAGTTAGATAATCTATTTCACTGTTACTGTTCAGGTCTGTGTGAATAATTAATGAGTTGTCCCAAAAAACAAAAAAAGTTATATTTGGAGTTATTAGCAGCTAGAGCCGGATTGATGACTACACACATCGCTCCGCGACAAGTTGAGCTCCGGAGCTACCAATGTCACATTCACAGGCGGATTAAATCGATCTCTTGATTACTTCATTAGGAATGTATCGTCTCTACAAAGAATCGATTCGTTGTTGTTGAGTGCATTGTAGTCGATATTAGGTTCGAATGTGCAACACAATCAGCTGTGCTTGATGTATGCTATACAATCAGCTGTGTTTGGTGTATGCTATACAATCAGCTGTGCTTGATGTATGCTTTACAATCAGCTGTGCTTGATGTATGCTATACAATCAGCTGTCCTTGCTTATTGTTTTAAAATGAACTGTGCTTGCCGTTTGCTATGCAATCAGCAGTGCTTGCTGTGTGATATACAATCAACTGTGCTTGAAGTGTGTTATACAATCAAATGTACTTGTTGTGTGCAATATAATCAGCACCCCTTCGTGTGTAATTTACATTCGGCCTATGTTTGCTATGTATAAACTTGCTTGGTGTATTGAACACAATGAGCAGTGATTGGACAACAGAAGAACACAATAAGCAGTGCTTGGTAAAAGGCATACTTCAACGGGTGGCTCTTCAAGCATTGTACAATCACAATCTATTATAACTGAAGGGAAAATAAAAACACAAATCATCTATTGGAGTATAGAACACAATAAAGTATTCTTAGTGCAGTATAAGTTAAGTTTTCTTTGTTTGTTATATAAGTATGAAGCACAATTAATGATTCTTCAAGTATTCCCACAATCAATGGGCAGACCACGAGAATCTCGACAAGAAACTTGAATGTGTACAAGATGGAGTGAACGTAGCCAGTTAATGGTACAACATGCTCTGTTGTTGTTTTCCTCTAAATCAAAAGTTTCTCAGCAGAAACCAGTAACGGCGGAACGAAATATTTTAAGGGGGGGGGGGCAAGCCAAAATTCAAGGGGTGGGGGAGGTCGCCCTCCCTCCCCCCTCCTTGAAAATTTAAAAGGGGGGGGGCGGGCAAGACAAAATATGACCAAAAGACAAATTTTACCCCCTTAATTCAAAAATAGAATATAGTAATTCTGTAGCAAGTATTTAATCGATATTATTAAAAAATAATATATTAAAAAAAAAATGAACATTGAGCACTTCTGTCGTCAATTGATTGATTACTGAAATGAATGTCAGGTATGTTACTATTTAATTTTTAGCTAAAGTGAGCCAATGCGGCAGTCTGACAGGATTATTAATCATTGTAAACATTGCAGCTTTATGTGCTAACTACAAATATAACAGTTAGTAGACCTATCTCTTGTTATGAAAAGATAATAAAAAATTGTATTTACTTTAAAAAATTACATTTGCCGTCATTCGGTAGATGGCAACACTTTTTAAAATATGCCACAACAACTCTCAATAATGTGATTACTGTAAAATGTCAATTAATTATAATTTCTTTCAAATATTAAATTTAGGAAATAAATCAAATGAATTATGAAAATGAAACATATAAACTAAAATAAATTATAAAGTTAAAAAAGTTAAACAAAGTTAAAAATTTTAGGGGGGGGGGGAAAACTGGAAATTCAAGGGGGGGGGCAGAATGGTAATTCAAGGGGGGGCGCCGCCCCCATCTTAAAAGTTTTAGGGGCCATTGGCAGAAATCTATATATATAGGCCGGCCTACTTTAAAGTCACAAAATGTGTCGCATCTAAAGTTTGATTCAGGTTATTAAGTCGACTTGCCAGTGGGCCCATTGAACGGTAAACTTGTTCAGCCCACACACACACACACAATCGAATCAAACCCTCAGTCGCGTGATTGCATCAAATATTTTCAGACCCAGTCCATCCACAAGGTTAACATTTAATATCGCACGTTTTTTTTTTTTTTAATTATTAATGACGTTAACTATGTTTTAAAGAAAATGGAAATGCACTAACAACAAAACATTGACAAAATGTAGCACACTGTTTAGTAGCTAAATATCATTTGGTATTTATAGTGGGCTGTGTCATTGATTGTTCGCTGTCATCATACAGACGTTATGTCCCCCTGACAAATACAGTGACATAATGCGCGTCTCTCGGTGACTTACTTTTATAAGTGGCAGGCCTATGTTTCACCGCACACCCGATTCATCGACCCCCCCCCCCATCCCGAGGGTCACATTTCCTTTTGATTTAACCACCTTTGGTCTGGGAGTGGTATCACTGCAGTGGGGTCATTGGGGGGAGGGGGGGTTAAAGAATAAGTATAGGTAACACATAATGCAGGACAGGACAGTTAAAGACGCAGAGAGAAAGAGAGAGAGAGATGGAGAGAGAGTGAGATAGAGAGAGAGAGAGAGATCAATGCGTAGAAACATGAGAACTCATTCCTGTGTAGATTCATTGCTTTCCAGCAGAAGCGGTTATCTTTGTATGGGTGCACTCCCACGCAGCATTATTGTAAATCATCGCTACTACCGCCGAGACACAAGATGCGATGAAGTGAAATTTTGAATTTGTATTCATCATTTTCTGGTTGAATATCAGTGTAGCTAGTGGTGTAACTAGGTTTGGGCAGAGGTTTCTTACTTTGCCACCATCAAGGAATGGCATTTTTGCCACTTTAGTTCTATATCGCTCGTTACTGGAGCGGCAATTCCAAACTCGGCTCCTGGCGCCACTAATGTTATTTCAGCTACTGTGTGTAGGTAGAGCCCTTGTGAGCGGATTACTTAAAGGGGGAGAAATTATTAAGAAAAATACCCCCCACCAAAATACCAACATTAAGCAGGGATATTCTGGAGCAAAATTGTATCTTTCAATTTACAAATATTTTTTTATTGTACAGCCAACTTAATGTAGAATATAAAGGTGATTTAATAATATTTTAAATAAGGGAGTATACTATTTCTCAAATCTACGGAAACGTTTACGGTGGCATGGGATGATTTCCCAGCTTGACAGATACAACGCCTCTTAATGCCTGGAAAAAAATAATTTCCCATGGTTGTTACAGAGGTTCAAACTAAGGACTCCCAGGTCAACAGCAGCCCCGCTACGGGCCTGGTCGACAGTCGAGTAATATTGGAACCTCTTATATAAATGTGTGGCCATAATGAAGAGACAGACAGAACATACTAGTGTTTACTTCATTTATCAAACAATGTCTGATTTCAACTCCTGTGAATGATGCAGTGAACTGGATGGGAGTGTCCGTGGATGGCAGTGAACTAAATGGCAGTGTCCGTGGATGGCAGTGAACTAAATGACAGTGTCCGTGGATGTGAGTGTCCGTGGATGGGAGTGTCCGTGGATGGGAGTGTCCGTGGATGTGAGTGTCCGTGGATGTGAGTGTCCGTGGATGGCAGTGTCCGTGGATGGCAGTGTCCGTGGATGTGAGTGTCCGTGGATGTGAGTGTCCGTGGATGGCAGTGTCCGTGGATGGCAGTGTCCGTGGATGGGAGTGTCCGTGGATGGGAGTGTCCGTGGACGTGAGTGTCCGTGGATGTGAGTGTCCGTGGATGTGAGTGTCCGGAGATGGCAGTGTCCGTGGATGGGAGTGTCCGTGGATGTGAGTGTCCGTGGATGTGAGTGTCCGTGGATGGGAGTGTCCGTGGATGGGAGTGTCCATGGATGTGAGTGTCCGTGGATGTGAGTGTCCGTGGATGTGAGTGTCCGTGGATGGCAGTGTCCGTGGATGGCAGTGTCCGTTGATGGGAATGTCCGTGGATGGCAGTGTCCGTGGATGTGAGCTTCCGTGGATGTGAGCGTCCGTGGATGGCAGTGTCCGTGGATGGCAGTGTCCGTTGATGGGAATGTCCGTGGATGGGAGTGTCCGTGGATGTGAGTGTCCGTGGATGGCAGTGTCCGTGGATGGCAGTGTCCGTTAATGGGAATGTCCGTGGATGGGAGTGTCCGTGGAAGGCAGTGTCCGTGGATGTGAGTGTCCGGGGATGGCAGTGTCCGTGGATGGCAGTGTCCGTTGATGGGAATGTCCGTGGAGGGAGTGTCCGTGGATGGCAGTGTCCGTGGATGGGAGTGTCCGTGGATGGCAGTGTCCGTAGATGGGAGTGTCCGTGGATGGGAGTGTCCGTGGATGTGAGTGTCCGTGGATGGCAGTGTCCGTGGATGGCAGTGTCCGTGGATGGGAGTGTCCGTGGATGGCAGTGTCCGTGGATGGGAGTGTCCGTGGATGTGAGTGTCCGTGGATGGCAGTGTCCGTGGATGGGAGTGTCCGTGGATGTGAGTGTCCGTGGATGTGAGTGTCCGTGAATGTGAGTGTCCGTGGATGTGAGTGTCCGTGGATGGCAGTGTCCGTGGATGGGAGTGTCCGTGGATGGGAGTGTCCGTGGATGGGAGTGTCCGTGGGTGGGAGTGTCCATGGATGGGAGTGTCCGTGGATGTGAGTGTCCTTGGATGTGAGTGTCCGTGGATGGCAGTGTCCGTGGATGGCAGTGTCCGTTGATGGGAATGTCCGTGGATGGCAGTGTTCGTGGATGTGAGCTTCCGTGGATGTGAGCGTCCGTGGATGGCAGTGTCCGTGGATGGCAGTGTCCGTTGATGGGAATGTCCGTGGATGGGAGTGTCCATGGATGTGAGTGTCCGTGGATGGCAGTGTCCGTGGATGGTAGTGTCCGTTAATGGGAATGTCCGTGGATGGGAGTGTCCGTGGATGGCAGTGTCCCTGGATGGGAGTTTCCGTGGATGTGAGCGTCCGTGGATGGCAGTGTCCGTGGATGTGAGCGTCCGTGGATGGATTTGTTCGTGGATGGCAGTGTCCGTTGATGGGAATGTCCGTGGATGTGAGTTTCTGTGGATGGCAGTGTCCGTGGATGGCAGTGTCCGTGGATGGGAGTGTCCGTGGATGGCAGTGTCCGTGGATGGGAGTGTAAGTGGATGGCAGTGTCCGTGAATGGGAGTGTCCGTGGATGGGATTGTCAGTGGATGGCAGTGTCCGTGGATGGGAGTGTCCGTGGATGGGAATGTCCGTGGATGGGAGTGTCCGTGGATGGGAGTGTCCGTGGATGGCAATGTCCGTGGATGTGAGCTTCCGTGGATGTGAGTGTCCGTGGATGGCAGTGTCCGTGGATGGCAGTGTCCGTTGATGGCAGTGTCCGTGGATGGGAGTGTCCGTGGATGGCAGTGTCCTTGGATGGGAGTGTCCGTGGATGGGAGTGTCCGTGGATGGCAGTGTCCGTGGATGGGAGTGTCCGTGGATGTGAGTGTCCGTGGATGTGAGTGTCCGTGGATGGCAGTGTCCGTGGATGGCAGTGTCCGTTGATGGGAATGTCCGTGGATGTGAGCTTCCGTGGATGTGAGCGTCCGTGGATGGCAGTGTCCGTGGATGGCAGTGTCCGTGGATGGCAGTGTCCGTTGATGGGAATGTCCGTGGATGGGAGTGTCCGTGGATGTGAGTGTCCGTGGATGGCAGTGTCCGTGGATGGCAGTGTCCGTTAATGGGAATGTCCGTGGATGGGAGTGTCCGTGGATGGCAGTGTCCGTGGATGTGAGTGTCCGGGGATGGCAGTGTGCGTGGATGGCAGTGTCCGTGGATGTGAGTGTCCGGGGATGGCAGTGTCCGTGGATGGCAGTGTCCGTTGATGGGAATGTCCGTGGATGGGAGTGTCCGTGGATGGCAGTGTCCGTGGATGGCAGTGTCCGTGGATGTGAGCTTCCGTGCATGTGAGCGTCCGTGGATGACAGTGTCCGTGGATGTGAGCGTACGTGGATGGCAGTGTCCGTGGATGGCAGTGTCCGTTGATGGGAAGTCCGTGGATGGGAGTGTCCGTGGATGGGAGTGTCCGTGGATGGCAGTGTCCTCGAATAAGAGTGTCAGTGGATGGGAGTGTCCGTGGATGGCAGTGTCCGTGGATGGGAGTGTAAGTGGATGGCAGTGTCCGTGAATGTGAGTGTCCGTGGATGTGAGTGTCCGTGGATGTGAGTGTCCGTGGATGTAAGTGTCCGTGGATGTGAGTGTCCGTGGATGTGAGTGTCCGTGGATGGCAGTGTCCGTTGATGGGAATGTCCGTGGATGGCAGTGTCCGTGGATGTGAGCTTCCGTGGATGTGAGCGTCCGTGGATGGGAGTGTCCTGTGGATGGCAGTGTCCGTTAATGGGAATGTCCGTGGATAGGAGTGTCCGTGGATGGCAGTGTCCGTGGATGTGAGTGTCCGTGGATGGGAGTGTCCGTGGATGGGAGTGTCCATGGATGTGAGTGTCCGTGGATGTGAGTGTCCGTGGATGTGAATGTCCGTGGATGGCAGTGTCCGTGGATGGCAGTGTCCGTGGATTTGAGCTTCCGTGGATGTGAGCGTCCGTGGATGGCAGTGTCCGTGGATGGCAGTGTCCGTTGATGGGAAGTCCGTGGATGGGAGTGTCCGTGGATGGCAGTGTCCTCGAATGGGAGTGTCCGTGGATGTGAGTGTCCGTGGATGGGAGTGTCCATGGATGGGAGTGTCCATGGATGTGAGTGTCCGTGGATGGCAGTGTCCGTGGATGGGAGTGTCCGTGGATGTGAGTGTCCGTGGATGGCAGTGTCCGTGGATGGCAGTGTCCGTGGATGGCAGGGTCCGTGGATGTGAGTGTCCGTGGATAGGAGTGTCCGTGGATGGCAGTGTCCGTGGATGGCAGTGTCCGTGGATGTGAGCTTCCGTGGATGTGAGCGTCCTAGCATGACAGTGTCCGTGGATGTGAGCGTCCGTGGATGGCAGTGTCCGTGGATGGCAGTGTCCGTTGATGGGAATGTCCGTGGATGGGAGTGTCCGTGGATGTGAGTGTCCGTGGATGGCAGTGTCCGTGGATGGCAGTGTCCGTTAATGGGAATGTCCGTGGATGGGAGTGTCCGTGGATGGCAGTGTCCGTGGATGTGAGTGTCCGGGGATGACAGTGTCCGTGGATGGCAGTGTCCGTGGATGTGAGTGTCCGGGGATGGCAGTGTCCGTGGATGGCAGTGTCCGTTGATGGGAATGTCCGTGGATGGGAGTGTCCGTGGATGGCAGTGTCCGTGGATGGCAGTGTCCGTGGATGGCAGTGTCCGTGGATGGCAGTGTCCGTGGATGTGAGCTTCCGTGTATGTGAGCGTCCGTGGATGACAGTGTCCGTGGATGTGAGCGTCCGTGGATGGCAGTGTCCGTGGATGGCAGTGTCCGTTGATGGGAAGTCCGTGGATGGGAGTGTCCGTGGATGGGAGTATCCGTGGATGGCAGTGTCCTCGAATAAGAGTGTCCGTGGATGGGAGTGTCCGTGGATGGCAGTGTCCGTGGATGGGAGTGTAAGTGGATGGCAGTGTCCGTGAATGTGAGTGTCCGTGGATGTGAGTGTCCGTGGATGTGAGTGTCCGTGGATGTGAGTGTCCGTGGATGTGAGTGTCCGTGGATGTGAGTGTCCGTGGATGGCAGTGTCCTGTGGATGACAGTGTCCGTTAATGGGAATGTCCGTGGATAGGAGTGTCCGTGGAGTGCAGTGTACATGGATGTGAGTGTCCGTGGATGGGAGTGTCCGTGGATAGGAGTATCCATGGATGTGAGTGTCCGTGGATGTGAGTGTCCGTGGATGTGAATGTCCGTGGATGGCAGTGTCCGTGGATGGCAGTGTCCGTGGATTTGAGCTTCCGTGGATGTGAGCGTCCGTGGATGGCAGTGTCCGTGGATGTGAGCGTCCGTGGATGGCAGTGTCCGTGGATGGCAGTGTCCGTTGATGGGAAGTCCGTGGATGGGAGTGTCCGTGGATGGCAGTGTCCTCGAATGGGAGTGTCCGTGGATGTGAGTGTCCGTGGATGGGAGTGTCCATGGATGGGAGTGTCCATGGATGTGAGTGTCCGTGGATGGCAGTGTCCGTGGATGGGAGTGTCCGTGGATGTGAGTGTCCGTGGATGGCAGTGTCCGTGGATGACAGTGTCCGTGGATGGCAGGGTCCGTGGATGTGAGTGTCCGTGGATGGGAGTGTCCGTGGATGGCAGTGTCCGTGGATGGCAGTGTCCGTGGATGTGAGCTTCCGTGGATGTGAGCGTCCGTGGATGACAGTGTCCGTGGATGTGAGCGTCCGTGGATAGGAGTGTAAGTGGATGGCAGTGTCCGTGAATGGGAGTGTCCGTGGATGGGAGTGTCCGTGGATGGGAGTGTCCGTGGATGGGAGTGTCCGTGGATGGGAGTGTCCGTGGATGGCAGTGTCCGTGGATGTGAGCTTCCGTGGATGGGAGTGTCCGTGGATGGCAGTGTCCGTGGATGGTAATGTCCGTGGATGGCAGTGTCCGTGGATGGAAGTGTCCGTGGAATGGAGTGTCCGTGGATGTGAGTGTCCGTGGATGGCAGTGTCCGTGGATGGCAGTGTCCGTGGATGGCAGTGTCCATGGATGTGAGTGTCCGTGGATGGCAGTGTCCGTGGATGGGAGTGTCCGTGGATGGCAATGTCCGTGGATGGGAGTGTCCGTGGATGAGAGTGTCCGTGGATGTTAGTGTCCGTGGATGGCAGTGTCCGTGGATGGCAGTGTCCGTAGATGGGAGTGTCCGTGGATGGCAGTGTCCGTGGATGGGAGTGTCCGTGGATGGCAGTGTCCGTGGATGGCAGTGTCCGTGGATGGGAGTGTCCGTGGATGTGAGTGTCCGTGGATGGGAGTGTCCATGGATGTGAGTGTCCGTGGATGTGAGTGTCCGTGGATGTGAGTGTCTGTGGATGGCAGTGTCCGTTGATGGGAATGTCCGTGGATGGCAGTGTCCGTGGATGTGAGCTTCCGTGGATGTGAGCGTCCGTGGATGGGAGTGTCCGAGGATGGCAGTGTCCGTTGATGGGAATGTCCGTGGATGGGAGTGTCCGTGGATGGGAGTTTCCGTGGATGGGAGTGTCCGTGGATGGCAGTGTCCGTGGATGGCAGTGTCCGTGGATGTGAGCTTCCGTGGATGTGAGTGTCCGTGGATGGCAGTGTCCGTGGATGGCAGTGTCCGTTGATGGGAATGTCCGTGGATGGGAGTGTCCGTGGATGGCAGTGTCCTTGGATGGGAGTGTCCGTGGATGGCAGTGTCCGTTAATGGGAATGTCCGTGGATGGGAGTGTCCGTGGATGGCAGTGTCCTTGAATGGGAGTGTCCGTGGATGGGAGTGTCCGTGGATGGGAGTGTCCGTGGATGTGAGTGTCCGTGGATGGCAGTGTCCGTGGATGGCAGTGTCCGTTGATGGGAAGTCCGTGGATGGGAGTGTCCGTGGATGGGAGTGTCCGTGGATGGCAGTGTCCTCGAATAAAAGTGTCCGTGGATGGGAGTGTCCGTGGATGGCAGTGTCCGTGGATGGCAGTGTCCGTTGATGGGAATGTCCGTGGATGGCAGTGTCCGTGGATGTGAGCTTCCGTGGATGTGAGCGTCCGTGGATGGCAGTGTCCGTGGATGGCAGTGTCCGTGGATGGCAGTGTCCGTTGATGGGAATGTCCGT
Organism: Bulinus truncatus; assembly: GCA_021962125.1. Classification (NCBI taxonomy): domain Eukaryota; kingdom Metazoa; phylum Mollusca; class Gastropoda; family Planorbidae; genus Bulinus; species Bulinus truncatus. Next base: position 2,639,941 of record JAGDYQ010000109.1, read on the forward strand.
GGATGGGAGTGTCCGTGGATGTGAGTGTCCGTGGATGGCAGTGTCCGTGGATGGCAGTGTCCGTTAATGGAAATGTCCGTGGTTGGGAGTGTCCGTGGATGGCAGTGTCCGTGGATGGGAGTGTCAGTGGATGGCAGTGTCCGTGGATGGGAGTGTCCGTGGATGGGAGTGTCCGTGGATGGCAGTGTCCGTGGATGGGAGTGTCCGTGGATGGGAGTGTCCGTGGATGGGAGTGTCCGTGGATGGCAGTGTCCTTGAATGGCAGTGTCCGTGGATGTGAGCTTCCGTGGATGTGAGTGTCCGTGGATGGCAGTGTCCGTTGATGGGAATGTCCGTGGATGGGAGTGTCCGTGGATGGCAGTGTCCTTGGATGGGAGTGTCCGTGGATGGGAGTGTCCGTGGATGGCAGTGTCCGTGGATGGCAGTGTCCGTGGATGTGAGCTTCCGTAGATGTGAGCGTCCGTGGATGGCAGTGTCCGTGGATGTGAGCGTCAGTGTATGGCAGTGTCCGTGGATTGCAGTGTACGTGGATGGCAGTGTCCGTGGATGACAGTGTCCGTTGATGGGAATGTCCGTGGATGGGAGTGTCCGTGGATGTGAGTGTCCGTGGATGGCAGTGTCCGTTAATGGGAATGTCCGTGGATGGGAGTGTCCGTGGATGGCAGTGTCCGTGGATGGGAGTGTCCGTGGATGTGAGTGTCCGTGGATGGGAATTTTCATGGATGGGAGTGTCCATGGATGTGAGTGTCCGTGGATGTGAGTGTCCGTGGATGTGAGTGTCCGTGTATGACAGTGTCCGTGAATGGCAGTGTCCGTTCATGGGAATGTCCGTGGATGGCAGTGTCCGTGGATGTGAGCTTCCGTGGATGTGAGCGTCCGTGGATGGCAGTGTCCGTGGATGGCAGTGTCCGTTGATGGGAATGTCCGTGGATGGGAGTGTCCGTGGATGTGAGTGTCCGTGGATGGCAGTGTCCGTTAAAGGGAATGTCCGTGGATGTGAGTGTCCGTGGATGTGAGTGTCCGTGGATGGCAGTGTCCGTGGATGGCAGTGTCCGTTAATGGGAATGTCCGTGGATGGGAGTGTCCGTGGAAGGCAGTGTCCGTGGATGTGAGTGTCCGGGGATGGCAGTGTCCGTGGATGGCAGTGTCCGTTGATGGGAATGTCCGTGGAGGGAGTGTCCGTGGATGGCAGTGTCCGTGGATGGGAGTGTCCGTGGATGGCAGTGTCCGTGGATGGGAGTGTCCGTGGATGGGAGTGTCCGTGGATGTGAGTGTCCGTGGATGGCAGTGTCCGTGGATGGCAGTGTCCGTGGATGGGAGTGTCCGTGGATGGCAGTGTCCGTGGATGGGAGTGTCCGTGGATGTGAGTGTCCGTGAATGTGAGTGTCCGTGGATGGCAGTGTCCGTGGATGGCAGTGTCCGTGGATGGGAGTGTCCGTGGATGGGAGTGTCCGTGGATGGGAGTGTCCGTGGGTGGGAGTGTCCATGGATGGGAGTGTCCGTGGATGTGAGTGTCCGTGGATGTGAGTGTCCGTGGATGGCAGTGTCCGTGGATGGCAGTGTCCGTGGATGGCAGTGTCCGTGGATGTGAGCTTCCGTGGATGTGAGCGTCCGTGGATGACAGTGTCCGTGGATGTGAGCGTCCGTGGATGGCAGTGTCCGTTGATGGGAAGTCCGTGGATGGGAGTGTCCGTGGATGGGAGTGTCCGTGGATGGCAGTGTCCTCGAATAAGAGTGTCCGTGGATGGGAGTGTCCGTGGATGGCAGTGTCCGTGGATGGGAGTGTAAGTGGATGGCAGTGTCCGTGAATGGGAGTGTCCGTGGATGGGAGTGTCCGTGGATGGGAGTGTCCGTGGATGGGGGTTTCCGTGGATGGGAGTGTCCGTGGACGGCAGTGTCCGTGGATGGCAGTGTCCGTGGATGTGAGCTTCCGTGGATGGGAGTGTCCGTGGATGGCAGTGTCCGTGGATGGTAATGTCCGTGGATGGCAGTGTCCGTGGATGGAAGTGTCCGTGGAATGGAGTGTCCGTGGATGTGAGTGTCCGTGGATGGCAGTGTCGTGGATGGGAGTGTCCGTGGATGGCAGTGTCCGTGGTTGGGAGTGTCCGTGGATGGCAGTGTCCGTGGATGGCATTGTCCGTGGATGGGAGTGTCCGTGGATGTGAGCGTCCGTGGATGGCAGTGTCCGTGGATGTGAGTGTCCGTGGATGGCAGTGTCCGTGGATGGCAGTGTCCTTGAATGGCAGTGTCCGTGGATGTGAGCTTCCGTGGATGTGAGTGTCCGTGGATGGCAGTGTCCGTTGATGGGAATGTCCGTGGATGGGAGTGTCCGTGGATGGGAGTGTCCGTGGATGGCAGTGTCCGTGGATGGCAGTGTCCGTGGATGTGAGCTTCCGTAGATGTGAGCGTCCGTGGATGGCAGTGTCCGTGGATGTGAGCGTCAGTGTATGGCAGTGTCCGTGGATTGCAGTGTACGTGGATGGCAGTGTCCGTGGATGACAGTGTCCGTTGATGGGAATGTCCGTGGATGGGAGTGTCCGTGGATGTGAGTGTCCGTGGATGGCAGTGTCCGTTAATGGGAATGTCCGTGGATGGGAGTGTCCGTGGATGGCAGTGTCCGTGGATGGGAGTGTCCGTGGATGTGAGTGTCCGTGGATGGGAATTTTCATGGATGGGAGTGTCCATGGATGTGAGTGTCCGTGGATGTGAGTGTCCGTGGATGTGAGTGTCCGTGGATGACAGTGTCCGTGAATGGCAGTGTCCGTTCATGGGAATGTCCGTGGATGGCAGTGTCCGTGGATGTGAGCTTCCGTGGATGTGAGCGTCCGTGGATGGCAGTGTCCGTGGATGGCAGTGTCCGTTGATGGGAATGTCCGTGGATGGGAGTGTCCGTGGATGTGAGTGTCCGTGGATGGCAGTGTCCGTTAAAGGGAATGTCCGTGGATGTGAGTGTCCGTGGATGTGAGTGTCCGTGGATGGCAGTGTCCGTGGATGGCAGTGTCCGTTAATGGGAATGTCCGTGGATGGGAGTGTCCGTGGAAGGCAGTGTCCGTGGATGTGAGTGTCCGGGAGATGGCAGTGTCCGTGGATGGCAGTGTCCGTTGATGGGAATGTCCGTGGAGGGAGTGTCCGTGGATGGCAGTGTCCGTGGATGGGAGTGTCCGTGGATGGCAGTGTCCGTGGATGGGAGTGTCCGTGGATGGGAGTGTCCGTGGATGTGAGTGTCCGTGGATGGCAGTGTCCGTGGATGGCAGTGTCCGTGGATGGGAGTGTCCGTGGATGGCAGTGTCCGTGGATGGGAGTGTCCGTGGATGTGAGTGTCCGTGTATGTGAGTGTCCGTGGATGGCAGTGTCCGTGGATGGCAGTGTCCGTGGATGGGAGTGTCCGTGGATGGGAGTGTCCGTGGGTGGGAGTGTCCATGGATGGGAGTGTCCGTGGATGTGAGTGTCCGTGGATGGGAGTGTCCGTGGATGGCAGTGTCCGTGGATGGCAGTGTCCGTGGATGGCAGTGTCCGTGGTTGTGAGTTTACGTGGATGTGAGCGTCCGTGGATGACAGTGTCCGTGGATGTGAGCGTCCGTGGATGGCAGTGTCCGTTGATGGGAAGTCCGTGGATGGGAGTGTCCGTGGATGGGAGTGTCCGTGGATGGCGGTGTCCTCGAATAAGAGTGTCCGTGGATGGGAGTGTCCGTGGATGGCAGTGTCCGTGGATGGGAGTGTAAGTGGATGGCAGTGTCCGTGAATGGGAGTGTCCGTGGATGGGAGTGTCCGTGGATGGGAGTGTCCGTGGATGGGGGTTTCCGTGGATGGGAGTGTCCGTGGACGGCAGTGTCCGTGGATGGCAGTGTCCGTGGATGTGAGCGTCCGTGGATGGGAGTGTCCGTGGATGGCAGTGTCCGTGGATGGTAATGCTCCGTGGATGGCAGTGTCCGTGGATGGAAGTGTCCGTGGAATGGAGTGTCCGTGGATGTGAGTGTCCGTGGATGGCAGTGTCGTGGATGGGAGTGTCCGTGGATGGCAGTGTCCGTGGTTGGGAGTGTCCGTGGATGGCAGTGTCCGTGGATGGCATTGTCCGTGGATGGGAGTGTCCGTGGATGTGAGCGTCCGTGGATGGCAGTGTCCGTGGATGTGAGTGTCCGTGGATGGCAGTGTCCGTGGATGGCAGTGTCCTTGAATGGCAGTGTCCGTGGATGTGAGCTTCCGTGGATGTGAGTGTCCGTGGATGGCAGTGTCCGTTGATGGGAATGTCCGTGGATGGGAGTGTCCGTGGATGGGAGTGTCCGTGGATGGCAGTGTCCGTGGATGGCAGTGTCCGTGGATGTGAGCTTCCGTAGATGTGAGCGTCCGTGGATGGCAGTGTCCGTGGATGTGAGCGTCAGTGTATGGCAGTGTCCGTGGATTGCAGTGTACGTGGATGGCAGTGTCCGTGGATGACAGTGTCCGTTGATGGGAATGTCCGTGGATGGGAGTGTCCGTGGATGTGAGTGTCCGTGGATGGCAGTGTCCGTTAATGGGAATGTCCGTGGATGGGAGTGTCCGTGGATGGCAGTGTCCGTGGATGGGAGTGTCCGTGGATGTGAGTGTCCGTGGATGGGAATTTTCATGGATGGGAGTGTCCATGGATGTGAGTGTCCGTGGATGTGAGTGTCCGTGGATGTGAGTGTCCGTGGATGACAGTGTCCGTGAATGGCAGTGTCCGTTCATGGGAATGTCCGTGGATGGCAGTGTCCGTGGATGTGAGCTTCCGTGGATGTGAGCGTCCGTGGATGGCAGTGTCCGTGGATGGCAGTGTCCGTTGATGGGAATGTCCGTGGATGGGAGTGTCCGTGGATGTGAGTGTCCGTGGATGGCAGTGTCCGTTAAAGGGAATGTCCGTGGATGTGAGTGTCCGTGGATGTGAGTGTCCGTGGATGGCAGTGTCCGTGGATGGCAGTGTCCGTTAATGGGAATGTCCGTGGATGGGAGTGTCCGTGGAAGGCAGTGTCCGTGGATGTGAGTGTCCGGGGATGGCAGTGTCCGTGGATGGCAGTGTCCGTTGATGGGAATGTCCGTGGAGGGAGTGTCCGTGGATGGCAGTGTCCGTGGATGGGAGTGTCCGTGGATGGCAGTGTCCGTGGATGGGAGTGTCCGTGGATGGGAGTGTCCGTGGATGTGAGTGTCCGTGGATGGCAGTGTCCGTGGATGGCAGTGTCCGTGGATGGGAGTGTCCGTGGATGGCAGTGTCCGTGGATGGGAGTGTCCGTGGATGTGAGTGTCCGTGAATGTGAGTGTCCGTGGATGGCAGTGTCCGTGGATGGCAGTGTCCGTGGATGGGAGTGTCCGTGGATGGGAGTGTCCGTGGATGGGAGTGTCCGTGGGTGGGAGTGTCCATGGATGGGAGTGTCCGTGGATGTGAGTGTCCGTGGATGTGAGTGTCCGTGGATGGCAGTGTCCGTGGATGGCAGTGTCCGTGGATGGCAGTGTCCGTGGATGTGAGCTTCCGTGGATGTGAGCGTCCGTGGATGACAGTGTCCGTGGATGTGAGCGTCCGTGGATGGCAGTGTCCGTTGATGGGAAGTCCGTGGATGGGAGTGTCCGTGGATGGGAGTGTCCGTGGATGGCAGTGTCCTCGAATAAGAGTGTCCGTGGATGGGAGTGTCCGTGGATGGCAGTGTCCGTGGATGGGAGTGTAAGTGGATGGCAGTGTCCGTGAATGGGAGTGTCCGTGGATGGGAGTGTCCGTGGATGGGAGTGTCCGTGGATGGGGGTTTCCGTGGATGGGAGTGTCCGTGGACGGCAGTGTCCGTGGATGGCAGTGTCCGTGGATGTGAGCTTCCGTGGATAGGAGTGTCCGTGGATGGCAGTGTCCGTGGATGGTAATGTCCGTGGATTGCAGTGTCCGTGGATGGAAGTGTCCGTGGAATGGAGTGTCCGTGGATGTGAGTGTCCGTGGATGGCAGTGTCGTGGATGGGAGTGTCCGTGGATGGCAGTGTCCGTGGTTGGGAGTGTCCGTGGATGGCAGTGTCCGTGGATGGCAGTGTCCGTGGATGGGAGTGTCCGTGGATGTGAGCGTCCGTGGATGGCAGTGTCCGTGGATGTGAGTGTCCGTGGATGGCAGTGTCCGTGGATGGCAGTGTCCGTTGATGGGAATGTCCGTGGATGGGAGTGTCCGTGGATGTGAGTGTCCGTGGATGGCAGTGTCCGTTAATGGGAATGTCCGTGGATGGGAGTGTCCGTAGATGGCAGTGTCCGTGGATGGGAGTGTCCGTGGATGTGAGTGTCCGTGGATGGGAATTTCCATGGATGGGAGTGTCCATGGATGTGAGTGTCCGTGGATGTGAGTGTCCGTGGATGTGAGTGTCCGTGGATGACAGTGTCCGTGAATGGCAGTGTCCGTTCATGGGAATGTCCGTGGATGGCAGTGTCCGTGGATGTGAGCTTCCGTGGATGTGAGCGTCCGTGGATGGCAGTGTCCGTGGATGGCAGTGTCCGTTGATGGGAATGTCCGTGGATGGGAGTGTCCGTGGATGTGAGTGTCCGTGGATGGCAGTGTCCGTGGAAGTGAGCTTCCCTGGATGTGAGTGTCCGTGGATGTGAGTGTCCGTGGATGGGAGTGTCCGTGGATGGGAGTGTCAGTGGATGGGAGTGTCCGTGGATGGGAGTGTCCGTGGATGGGAGTGTCCGTGGATGGCAGTGTCCGTGGAAGTGAGCTTCCGTGGATGTCTGTGTCCGTGGATGGCAGTGTCCGTGGATGGCAGTGTCCGTTGATGGGAATGTCCGTGGATGGGAGTGTCCGTGGATGGCAGTGTCCTTGGACGGGAGTGTCCGTGGATGGGAGTGTTCGTGGAAGGCAGTGTCGGTAGCTGGGAGTGTCCGTGGATGGGAGTGTCCGTGGATGGCAGTGTTCGTGGATGGGAGTGTCCGTGGATGGGAGTGTCCGTGGAGGGCAGTGTCCGTGGATGGCAGTGTCCGTGGATGTGAGCTTCCGTGGATGTGAGCTTCCGTGGATGGCAGTGTCCATGGATGTGAGCGTCCGTGGATGGCAGTGTCCGAGGATGGCAGTGTCCGTTGATGGGAATGTCCGTGGATGGGAGTGTCCGTGGATGGGAGTGTCCTTGAGTGGGAGAGTCCGTGGATGGGAGTGTCCGTGGATAGCAGTGTCCGTAGATGGGAGTGTCCGTGGATGTAAGTGTCCGTGGATGGGAGTGTCAGTGGATGGGAGTGTCCGTGGATGATAGTGTCCGTGGATGGGAGTGTCCGTGGATGTAAGTGTCCGTGGATGTAAGTGTCCGTGGATGGGAGTGTCCGTGGATGGGAGTGTCCGTGGAGGGGAATGTCAGTTATGGTAGTGTCCGTGGATGGTAGTGTCCGTGGATGGCAGTGTCCGTGGATGGGATTGTCCGTGGATGGGAGTGTCCGTGGATGTGAGTGTTCGTGGATGGCAGTGTCCGTGGATGGCAGTGTCCGGGGATGGCAGTGTCCGTGGATGTGAGTGTCCGTGGATGGCAGTGTCCGTGGATGGGAGTGTCCGTGGATGGGATTGTCCGTGGATGTGAGTGTCCGTGGATGTGAGTGTCCGTGGTTGGGAGTGTCCGTGGATGGCTGTGTCCGTGGTTGGGAGTGTCTGTGGATGGGAGTGTCCGTGGATGTGAGTGTCCGTGGATGTGAGTGTCCGTGGATGGCAGTGTCCGTGGATGGCAGTGTCCGTTGATGGGAATGTCCGTGGATGGCAGTGTCCGTGGATGTGAGCTTCCGCGGATGTGAGCGTCCGTGGATGGCAGTGTCCGTGGATGGCAGTGTCCGTGGATGGCAGTGTCCGTTGATGGGAGTGTCCGTGGATGTGAGTGTCCGTGGATGGGAGTGTCCGTGGATGTGAGTGTCCGTGGATGTGAGTGTCCGTGGATCTGAGTGTCCGTGGATGGCAGTGTCCGTGGATGGCAGTGTCCGATAATGGGAATGTCCGTGGATGGCAGTGTCCGTGGATGTGAGCTTCCGTGGATGTGAGCGTCCGTGAATGGCAGTGTCCGTGGATGGCAGTGTCCGTTGATGGGAATGTCCGTTAATGGGAATGTCCGTGGATGGGAGTGTCCGTGGATGGCAGTGTCCGTGGATAGCAGTGTCCGTGGATGTGAGTGTCCGTGGATTGGAGTGTCCGTGGATGTAAGTGTCCGTGGATGGGAGTGTCAGTGGATGGGAGTGTCCGTGGATGATAGTGTCCGTGGATGGGAGTGTCCGTGGATGTAAGTGTCCGTGGATGTAAGTGTCCGTGGATGGGAGTGTCCGTGGATGGGAGTGTCCGTGGATGGGAGTGTCAGTTATGGTAGTGTCCGTGGATGGTAGTGTCCGTGGATGGCAGTGTCCGTGGATGGGATTGTCCGTGGATGGGAGTGTCCGTGGATGTGAGTGTCCGTGGATGGCAGTGTCCGTGGATGGCAGTGTCCGGGGATGGCAGTGTCCGTGGATGTGAGTGTCCGTGGATGGCAGTGTCCGTGGATGGGAGTGTCCGTGGATGGGATTGTCCGTGGATGTGAGTGTCCGTGGATGTGAGTGTCCGTGGATGGCAGTGTCCGTGGATGGCTGTGTCCGTGGTTGGGAGTGTCTGTGGATGGGAGTGTCCGTGGATGTGAGTGTCCGTGGATGTGAGTGTCCGTGGATGGCAGTGTCCGTGGATGGCAGTGTCCGTGGATGGGATTGTCCGTGGATGGGAGTGTCCGTGGATGTGAGTGTCCGTGGATGGCAGTGTCCGTGGATGGCAGTGTCCGTGGATGGCAGTGTCCGTGGATGGCAGTGTCCGTTGATGGGAGTGTCCGTGGATGTGAGTGTCCGTGGATGGGAGTGTCCGTGGATGTGAGTGTCCGTGGATGTGAGTGTCCGTGGATGGCAGTGTCCGTGGATGGCAGTGTCCGATAATGGGAATGTCCGTGGATGGCAGTGTCCGTGGATGTGAGCTTCCGTGGATGTGAGCGTCCGTGAATGGCAGTGTCCGTGGATGGCAGTGTCCGTTGATGGGAATGTCCGTGGATGGGAGTGTCCGTGGATGTGAGTGTCCGTGGATGGCAGTGTCCGTGGATGGCAGTGTCCGTTAATGGGAATGTCCGTGGATGGGAGTGTCCGTGGATGTGAGCTTCCGTGGATGTGGGCGTCCGTGGATGGCAGTGTCCGTGGAATTGAGCGTCCGTGGATTGCAGTGTCCGTGGATGTGAGCGTCCGTGGATGGCAGTGTCCGTGGATGGCAGTGTCCGTTGATGGGAATGTCCGTGGAAGGGTGTGTCCGTGGATGTGAGTGTCCGTGGATGGCAGTGTCCGTGGATGGCAGTCTCCGTTAATGGGAATGTCCGTGAATGGGAGTGTCCGTGGATGGCAGTGTCCGTGGATGGGAGTGTCCGTGGATGGGAGTGTCCGTGGATGGCAGTGTCCGTGGATGTGAGCTTCCGTGGATGTGAGCGTCCGTGGATGGCAGTGTCCGTGGATGGCAGTGTCCGTTGATGGGAATGTCCGTGGATGGGAGTGTCCGTGGATGGGAGTGTCCGTGGATGGCAGTGTCCGTGGCTGGGAGTGTCCGTGTATGGGAGTGTCCGTGGATGGCAGTGTCCGTGGATGGGAGTGTCCGTGGATGGCAGTGTCCGTGGATGGCATTGTCCGTGGATGTGAGCTTCCGTAGATTTGAGCGTCCTTGGATGGCAGTGTCCGTGGATGTGACCGTCCGTGGATGGCAGTTTCTGTGGATGGCAGTGTCCGTTGATGGGAATGTCCGTGGATTGGAGTGTCCGTGGATGGCAGTGTCCGTAGATGGGAGTGTCCGTGGATGGGAGTGTCCGTGGATGGGAGTGTCCGTGGATGGGAGTTTCCGTGGATGTAAGTGTCCGTGGATGGGAGTGTCCGTGGATAGGAGTGTCCGTGGATGGCAGTGTCCGTGGATGGCAGTGTCCGATAATGGGAATGTCCGTGGATGGCAGTGTCCGTGGATGTGAGCTTCCGTGGATGTGAGCGTCCGTGGATGGCAGTGTCCGTGGATGGCAGTGTCCGTTGATGGGAATGTCCGTGGATGGGAGTGTCCGTGGATGTGAGTGTCCGTGGATGGCAGTGTCCGTGGATGGCAGTGTCCGTTAATGGGAATGTCCGTGGATGGGAGTGTCCGTGGATGGCAGTGTCCGTGGATGGGAGTGTCCGTGGATGTGAGTGTCCGTGGATGTGAGTGTCCGTGGATGTGAGCTTCCGTGGATGTGGGCGTCCGTGGATGGCAGTGTCCGTGGATGTGAGCGTCCGTGGATGGCAGTGTCCGTGGATGGCAGTGTCCGTTGATGGGAATGTCCGTGGATGGGAGTGTCCGTGGATTGAGTGTCCGTGGATGGCAGTGTCCGTGGATGGCAGTCTCCGTTAATGGGAATGTCCGTGAATGGGAGTGTCCGTGGATGGCAGTGTCCGTGGATGGGAGTGTCCGTGGATGGGAGTGTCCGTGGATGGCAGTGTCCGTGGATGTGAGCTTCCGTGGATGTGAGCGTCCGTGGATGGCAGTGTCCGTGGATGGCAGTGTCCGTTGATGGGAATGTCCGTGGATGGGAGTGTCCGTGGATGGGAGTGTCCGTGGATGGCAGTGTCCGTAGCTGGGAGTGTCCGTGGATGGGAGTGTCCGTGGATGGCAGTGTCCGTGGATGGGAGTGTCCGTGGATGGCAGTGTCCGTGGATGGCAGTGTCCGTGGATGTGAGCTTCCGTGGATTTGAGCGTCCTTGGATGGCAGTGTCCGTGGATGTGACCGTCCGTGGATGGCAGTTTCTGTGGATGGCAGTGTCCGTTGATGGGAATGTCCGTGGATTGGAGTGTCCGTGGATGGCAGTGTCCGTAGATGGGAGTGTCCGTGGATGGGAGTGTCCGTGGATGGGAGTGTCCGTGGATGGGAGTGTCCGTGGATAGGAGTGTCCGTGGATGGCAGTGTCCGTGGATGGCAGTGTCCGATAATGGGAATGTCCGTGGATGGCAGTGTCCGTGGATGTGAGCTTCCGTGGATGTGAGCGTCCGTGGATGGCAGTGTCCGTGGATGGCAGTGTCCGTTGATGGGAATGTCCGTGGATGGGAGTGTCCGTGGATGTGAGTGTCCGTGGATGGCAGTGTCCGTGGATGGCAGTGTCCGTTAATGGGAATGTCCGTGGATGGGAGTGTCCGTGGATGGCAGTGTCCGTGGATGGGAGTGTCCGTGGATGTGAGTGTCCGTGGATGTGAGTGTCCGTGGATGTGAGCTTCCGTGGATGTGGGCGTCCGTGGATGGCAGTGTCCGTGGATGTGAGCGTCCGTGGATGGCAGTGTCCGTGGATGGCAGTGTCCGTTGATGGGAATGTCCGTGGATGGGAGTGTCCGTGGATTGAGTGTCCGTGGATGGCAGTGTCCGTGTATGGCAGTGTCCGTTAATGGGAATGTCCGTGGATGGGAGTGTCCGTGGATGGCAGTGTCCGTGGATAGCAGTGTCTGTGGATGTGAGTGTCCGTGGATGGCAGTGTCCGTGGATGGCAGTGTCCGTGGATGGCAGTGTCCGTGGATGGCAGTGTTCGTGGATGGGAGTGTCCGTGGATGGGAGTGTCCGTGGATGGCAGTGTCCGTGGATGTGAGCTTCCGTGGATGTGAGCGTCCGTGGATGGCAGTGTCCGTGGATGTGAGCGTCCGTGGATTGCAGTGTCCGTGGATGTGAGCGTCCGTGGATGGCAGTGTCCGTGGATGGCAGTGTCCGTTGATGGGAATGTCCGTGGAAGGGTGTGTCCGTGGATGTGAGTGTCCGTGGATGGCAGTGTCCGTGGATGGCAGTCTCCGTTAATGGGAATGTCCGTGAATGGGAGTGTCCGTGGATGGCAGTGTCCGTGGATGGGAGTGTCCGTGGATGGCAGTGTTCGTGGATGGCAGTGTCCGTGGATGTGAGCTTCCGTGGATGTGAGCGTCCGTGGATGGCAGTGTCCGTGGATGGCAGTGTCCGTTGATGGGAATGTCCGTGGATGGGAGTGTCCGTGGATGGGAGTGTCCGTGGATGGCAGTGTCCGTAGCTGGGAGTGTCCGTGGATGGGAGTGTCCGTGGATGGCAGTGTCCGTGGATGGGAGTGTCCGTGGATGGGAGTGTCCGTGGATGGCAGTGTCCGTGGATGGCAGTGTCCGTGGATGGGAGTGTCCGTGGATGGGATTGTCCGTGGATGTGAGTGTCCGTGGATGTGAGTGTCCGTGGATGGCAGTGTCCGTGGATGGCTGTGTCCGTGGTTGGGAGTGTCTGTGGATGGGAGTGTCCGTGGATGTGAGTGTCCGTGGATGTAAGTGTCCGTGGATGGCAGTGTCCGTGGATGGCAATGTCCGTTGATGGGAATGTCCGTGGATGGCAGTGTCCGTGGATGTGAGCTTCCGTGGATGTGAGCGTCCGTGGATGGCAGTGTCCGTGGATGGCAGTGTCCGTGGATGGCAGTGTCCGTTGATGGGAGTGTCCGTGGATGTGAGTGTCCGTGGATGGGAGTGTCCGTGGATGTGAGTGTCCGTGGATGTGAGTGTCCGTGGATGTGAGTGTCCGTGGATGGCAGTGTCCGTGGATGGCAGTGTCCGATAATGGGAATGTCCGTGGATGGCAGTGTCTGTGGACGTGAGCTTCCGTGGATGTGAGCGTCCGTGAATGGCAGTGTCCGTGGATGGCAGTGTCCGTTGATGGGAATGTCCGTTAATGGGAATGTCCGTGGATGGGAGTGTCCGTGGATGGCAGTGTCCGTGGATAGCAGTGTCCGTGGATGTGAGTGTCCGTGGATGGCAGTGTCCGTGGATGGCAGTGTCCGTTGATGGGAATGTCCGTGGATGGGATCGTCCGTGGATTGAGTGTCCGTGGAAGGCAGTGTCCGTGTATGGCAGTGTCCGTTAATGGGAATGTCCGTGGATGGGAGTGTCCATGGATGGCAGTGTCCGTGGATAGCAGTGTCCGTGGATGGCAGTCTCCGTTAATGGGAATGTCCGTGAATGGGAGTGTCCGTGGATGGCAGTGTCCGTGGATGGCAGTGTCCGTGGATGGGAGTGTCCGTGGATGGGAGTGTCCGTGGATGGCAGTGTCCGTGGATGGCAGTGTCCGTGGATGTGAGCGTCCGTGGATGTGAGCGTCCGTGGATGGCAGTGTCCGTGGATGGCAGTGTCCGTTGATGGGAATGTTCGTGGATGGGAGTGTCCGTGGATGGCAGTGTCCTTGGATGGGAGTGTCCGTGGATGGGAGTGTCCGTGGATGGCAGTGTCCGTAGCTGGGAGTGTCCGTGGATGGGAGTGTCCGTGGATGGCAGTGTCCGTGGATGGCAGTGTCCGTGGATGTGAGCTTCCGTGGATGTGAGCGTCCGTGGATGGCAGTGTCCGTGGATGTGACCGTCCGTGGATGGCAGTGTCCGTGGATGGCAGTGTCCGTTGATGGGAATGTCCGTGGATGGGAGTGTCCGTGGATGGGAGTGTCCGTGGATGGGAGTGTCCTTGAATGGGAGAGTCCGTGGATTGGAGTGTCCGTGGATGGCAGTGTCCGTAGATGGGAGTGTCCGTGGATGGGAGTGTCCGTGGATGGGAGTGTCCGTGGATGTAAGTGTCCGTGGATGGGAGTGTCCGTGGATGGGAGTGTCAGTTGATGGTAGTGTCCGTGGATGGTAGTGTCCGTGGATGGCAGTGTCCGTGGATGGGAGTGTCCGTGGATGGGAGTGTCCGTGGATGTTATGGGCTTGATTAAGTAGAGCCCGTCCCTATGGGTAGGCAAATTATGAGGCTACGTAGGGACCCCTCCCCCACTACTAAAAGGGGGGCCCCTAGTGTTACTTTAATTTGGAAATTCACAAGGAAATGAAATCGAGACGATTGTCAGGGTCCCCGGTCTAAAAATGATGTACAGTTTAGTGGTTGTCAAAGGGGGCCCCACATTTCAAAGCGCCTATTATTATTATTTGCAACATGTTTCCATAGACCCTACCCTCCCAATCAGTTTGCCAAGGGTTCCAATATGTAGTCGAATTCATTCACCCAGGGCCCAATATGTTGTCCGTGACCCATATTTAAAGGATCACTGTCCCAAAAAAAAACTCCTAATAATTCTAATAACCTTGGTCTTCCATTTCCATGTTACCCAAAATCAGACAAGACGATTGCAGTAACGCAGCGCCTGTTGTCTGTGAGTTTTTTTTTTTCTAAACGACGCAACCACATTAGAAATAATAATAATAAAAAAAAAAATTGTTCCACGCCCAAGATGGCCGCCACGAACACGCGACCTGTAGCTGAGATTCCTTTGTTTTATTTTTTTTTTTTGTAACCGCTTAGAGTCACAAGAGAGCGTAGTTAAAACTTCGCCCTGGCAGCGACGAGTGAGTATTCTCCCCTCCCTCCCCCCCCCCCTTTCCTCCTCACTCCAATCATTAACATGGCAGCATTGATCAGTGAGAGAGATAGGGGGGGAGGGAGGGAAATAAAACATGGCATCTCGGATCCACAGGTTTATCGCGTGAAAAAAATTGTGAACTCATGTGTTGTCGTCTGCTGAGTTTTTTTTTTTTTGTTTTGTTCTTTTTAATTTCAAAGGAAGGTAAGTATCCCGGTTGTCGTCAAATCGTTGTATATTGTTGTGATTTATTGCACAGTGCCGGCTCTAAAGCTTGGGTAGGGCTGCCAACTTGCATAATTTTATATCCAAATCTAGATAATATTTTTTGAGCCATCTAGTCAGTACCGCCGAGAAGGGGGGGGGGGCAGTGGGGGGGCAAATGCCCAGGGACCCGGCGAGTTTTAGGGGCCGGACCGAGCTGGCCAATCAACTTTTGAAAATATTATTATCAGCACGGGGTGGGGGGGCGTGACAGCCCTGCACAGGGGCCCGAAATTTCTGTCGGTGGGCCTGAAACTAGTTATAATAAAAATGTTATGTATATAACAGAACTAGATTTGATTTTTTTGTCATTTTGGTTAGATATAAAACTTTGATTATTTGCCATATTTTTTTTACATCAATTTATTTGTAGTTTTCGTCTATTTGTTGTTTTTTTTTGGATAATTATTCACAGAACAGTTGGCAGAGTTCTATACTGTTAAAGGATCGGGTGAGTGGCTAGAAGTAAAAAGATAACTCTAGTTTCAAAAAAAGCTCACAGCGCTGTGTAGGGATGATGTCCCCTTATGTTTGGAATGCAAGTGTCAATACTGAATCTCGACACAGAGATTGGCTTTGTTGACATTGTTGTTGTATTGTTCTTGGCTTTGTTGACATTGTTGTTGTATTGTTCTTGTGACCTTGAGGGTGTGAATGGATAGTTCAGAGGTCAATCGGTAATTGATTGATTGCATTGTTATTCTTTCGATCCCTTAGATAATATTGTGAGTGGGCGGACAGAGATAATTTGTTCAGTTTAATTTTTTTGTTTAAAACTGCAATTAAAATGTGGGGAATAAAGTGCCCGGTGATTAATCTCATGCCTCGTGACAAGATTAATCACATGATTAATGCGTTGTTGACATCTTTAAAATTACACGTCATGTTGACGCGTTGATTTATGTATACGTGTATTTGTATTATAAGTGTACCAGCATATGCAATTATGTGTGTTGTTGTTTTGTAAACATTTGACCCCGGGGGAGGGGGGACAGGGGCGTGGGTCTTTCATGGGCCTAGTCAATTTCGCAACTAAAGGGTAAACGGGGGCCCCACATTGGAGAACAATTTATTCTCGAGTCAAGTGTGCTAAGACACATAGCAACGAATACATGTATAAAATGTCAGGATATATTTGATCTGCTGGTTCGATATATTTGATCTGCTGGTTGGATTTGATCCGTTGCTAAGAGATCCGATAAAAAAAAAAGTGGAAATCAAAGAACATTGGAATGTTCCATATATAGTTCAACAAACATCATGATAGAAATACAAACTTGACCTTGTTTTTGTTGGTGTTCTTGAACTTGGTAGAAGAAACATCACACGTGACAGATCATACACACGTGACAGATCATACACATGGGACAGAACATACACACGCGACAGACCATACACTCGCGACAGATCATACACACGTGACAGATCATACACACGTGACAGATCATTCACACGTGACAGATCATACATACGTGACAGATCATACACACGTGACAGATCATACACACGTGACAGATCATACACACGTGACATGTGTATGAGTGGCATTTATTCTGGCGTGCAAACCATATTCAAAAGAGATCAATCCTTCAGCAGAATAAGTTCACAGACAGGACTTCACAGATTGGACTTCACAGACTGGACTTCTCAGACTGGACTTCTCAGACTGGACCTCACAGTGTTGACTTCACAGTCTTGACTTCACAGACTGGACTTCACAGACTGGACTTCACAGTGTTGACTTCACAGTCTTGACTTCACAGACTGGACTTCTCAGCTGCAGTGGAGAATTTTTTAGCAATATTTTTTTACAAAATTTGATAATATACTGCGAGTTTAATCATTTTTAACGATTCAAAAAA
>JAGDYQ010000109.1:2656897-2668850 GCA_021962125.1 Bulinus truncatus
AAAACAATTCAAATGTTATTATTTTTATAGGAGTTCAGTCCTAATTTATATTCTCGTGAAATTTCAGTCAAAATAATTCTATTTTTTTCAGAATCTATATGTGGTCATTTCCTAACCTATATTTACCCCTATAAACCCAACAGAAGTTACTGTGACTTTAGAGTGGGGGAAATTCTAAAAAGAAACTTCAATATTAAAAAGATCTCTCCATTCACTCTCTCTTTGTTTTGTGATTTCGAGTAGAATATTTACTATATTATGACCCAGTTATCATTCATTAATGTTCGAGGTCCAATTATTGTATGGGGCTGGCCTCCCCTCATGACTTTCTAACAATACTAACAATGGAGAACCACCTATGTGGTCTGTTACTCCTCTCCTTGGTGCCGGAGCTAGCTGACCATAACGCCCTTCTTCCAGATCCTCTATCGTGAGTCTGTAAATGGCAAAAACCTGTTGCTGTTATAGTTCACAATGATAATCTCGGGGCACAGCACCCCCACCCCCACACCCGGGTTTTGATTGATCTCGTTAAAAGCCACTGCTGGACGTTACCTGTACCACCTATGTGCAGGTTACACCCCTTGACCTCCAAAAGAGGCTTCCCTGGATGTTGCGCCCCTGGGGACGATATGGTGACGTGTAGGTGCAGCCCCGGCCACTCCAGGGATTGTGGGTCACCGGGAGGCTGACCATCGCCGACGCACTGGCTAATCGAGTGGGATGATGAGTGACCCGGATCTCGTCCAGGCTCCTCTGCCTCAGGAAACAATGTTAGCGCCATCTACAATTATCTGGTCAAAGGAAATAAACAAAGGACCATTTACGAATTCGGAAAATACTTTCATTCCAAGTTACGCATCTATGCAACAAATCTTAGCAACACATTAAAGCCATTTACAAGTTATCGAAATCTTTGTTCATAATTGAACAGGTAACTGGTGCGCTAACTTTGCCATTATGTCTCTCTGAGATCAATCTTGGGCCCAACTGCTTGCCACAGTTCTAAATTTCAATCATCGGAGACAGTTCCAGTCCAGCCAACAAGACCATTTTCAGATATGCTGCACTTCAACGCCTTTACATATATACTAGTGGAAAATTCTGCTGAAGCTGGCTGGGACACAATCAGACAGAAGGGATAACAAAGAAATGACACGAAATACGACTAGTAGAAAAGAACATGTGTTCTTTAGTGCCATGAACATAACATAAATGAACAGAGAAATATTTCAAAAAATGTGCGAAAACTACAATAGACAATGAACATTATCTTTTATACGCTATCCGGACAAAATATATGTCGCATAGATCTCCTTGTACACCACATTTTTAGTGTACGGACCATTAGCCTGAGGGAGACGCCGCCACTTTTTTACTATACAGTGGGCTATTATGTGTTCGGTCGGATTGATATGAGCATTTAGTTTATACTATGGTTATTGTCAACGTCCTACAATATGGTCACTACGGTCCGACCTCGCCGATAAAATGTACGAAACCAACTGTGGTCCGCGGTACTAAAAGTTTGCCGACCCCTCCCATGGGATCCATCCGTCCGTTCACCCGTCTTCATTTCTGTCTTTCTAATTATATTTATGTCTGCCCCCCAACACACAAACACATTTTACTATTTATTTAAATTTACTGTATCAATGACTGAAACGAATTAATCATTTATAATACGAGAGAATTTTTTGTTTAATTAATATTATTTGAATTCAGTATTTAAATCTATCTTGGAACTATTAAAACAACTTCGACTCGGAATCCAGTTTGGTACTGTCTAATCGTATTAGCGCCGCGCAACTCTTGTTAACTACATGTTGGGTGTTGCATGGGGGTTACCTTACCTTAGTTTTACTGTCATCTTCTGTCATGGAGATATTAGGCAGAGAGTTGTGGTCCTTGTACCTGCCGTTGTGCATGCTGATTATCTTCTCCTTGTTGTACTGCTCAGTGATCGACAAAAAAAAAAAACAAATACAGAATTACTTCTTAGAAGATTCTGCTATTTGACAGCCAGTTACGTAACTAACCCTAAAAGCACCCACAGCGGACTCTGAAAATACCCCCCCACCACCCCACGACCCCAATATCATTTCAAAAAGTATTTAAGTACTGCAATGCTGGCTTTGGGTGATGGAAATTAGGCGGGGTCCGAGCAAGCAGCTTCCGCCCCTTTCAGCTTACGGCTAGTTAAGCCACTGTTTTTGGTCTTGGGTGGCCTAGACAGAGACTTCAGATATATTTGAGGGGGCCCTATACAGAACATTAACATATATTGTGGGCACTAGTTGGGTTCATGTGTTGGCAAAGGACCGCCCATATTGACAGAGGCGGATTCAACCGGGCTTCGACTTCTCAGGGGAGCCACAAAAACCGATGTAATAACTTTATCATCACTCTCTCTCTCTCTCTCTCTCTTTCTCTCTCTCTCTCTCTCTTTCTCTCTCTTTCTCTCTCTCTCTCTTTCCCTCTCTTTCTCTCTCTCTCTCTCTCTCTCTCTCTCTTTATTTTCCTTTACCGATGTGGTCGTTTGGGGAACGAATGAACACATCAACAGATGCTGTGCTTTGAAACGTCCTTTCTGTGGGGCTAATAGACTCCTCTCCAAGTCAGCGGCGAATATTTTTGACTTTACTAGGGATTGAACCCAATTGCATGCGAGTCGAGATGACTATTGTCCTCGCTATCTAGCTGACCTTTTTTTCTTCTCCCGTTTGCTCACGCCACACGTAACCTATCTTACACGTACTGAAAAAACTCATATGATTTTTTTCGCAACATTTTTCAACTCTTTTATACTTGAACAGAATTTTATTTTTAGAATAAAACGAAACAAATTGCATTTGACATTCAAATATTCTACTTTGCCTTAAAATTAAAGAGTACCGTATTTTTTTGCAAAAAAAGAAATGTATGGAAAATGTAACATGAAGGTCTTATACTGTGTCATTTTCAACAATAGAAATTAAGGTTCTGCAACTCTGACAGCAAAAATAAACATTACCTCGTTGTTAGGTCCCCTGATCTCTATCAGAATATCCAGCCTTGTGACCGTGTCAGTGAGGACATTGAACTTTGTCCTTCGACCTTAAGAGGAAAAACCAAACGATAGCATTACAGTACATCAATGAAGCGCTTAAAAAAAAAAAACTTCCCAATTTTATCGAACAATTTTTTCATTCTATTTGCCGCAGGATATAGGTATTAGTGTCATAATCAATTTGATCTAAATACAATTCCCCCCCCCCTCGCTTTTCTCAATACCTCCCCACCCCGCTAATTTCTTTTATTATTATAAATAAAAAAAAAAAACAACTCGACCGAAAACAGAAATCCGGAATGATCTGGATGGTTTGATTTTATCACAAACATCTAATGGGGGAATGATGTTACTAAAAATAGCCTGACTACGTCACATAACGTGCTCCATTACAATCAAAGGTAACTTGATATTTCTCTCCCCTTGTTGATGTTGAGACAATAATAATATGGAGAACACGTTCGCCTTGTATTAATTGTTTTTATTCGCAATTTATGGTTTCTATTTCCGTTTGTCATATTTTTTTTTGCCATTAAATCTATTTTTTCATATTCGTAGTTTTTTTTTAAATAAATGTTCATTTTATACAATTAAATTGCTTTTTTTTTTGCCTTATTTAATTTGTTTTTGACATTAAGTTATTTTTGTAAAATTGACAATGTAAGCCATGTGATGTCCTTCAAAACAGTGTGAAGTAAAACAGTTCAAATAATACATTTGATCTTTTATTGAACCGCTAAAACAACAGTCCAGGACAGTTTTGAAGAACTATTGTTGTATGCCCACACTAAACTCATCAAGAGTCTCATCAGCAGGGGCATCATTTTGGGGGAGTAGAGGGGAGAGGGGGAGTGGAGCGAAGATAAGTGTTAATTAAGGAAACAGCCGGATAAATAAATCTGCAGATAACTAAAATTAAAAAAAAACAACACCGGAATATAAAGATGGGCCGATATTTAGAGGCCTTTTGTTTCATGATTTTATCCACTGCGATCATTTCTTCATAATGGGTTAGTTTATCCAGCTACCTACAGATACTTCAATTATCTTATCTCAAATTCTATAACTACGATATGAGAATTTAACTTTTCTTTATCATTATATTTTAATCTTTAATTTAGTTGAACCAAGACATCCTTGTAACTTAATGAAAGAATGATACAGTTGCCAGATTTTCTATAAACCTTTTTATTTGTTATCCATACCTGTCAAGGTCGCAGGGTAAACCTGCAGCCATACAGGTATGGCGTTTGAGTACTCCTCCCAACCGGCTAGCCAACTGGGTTATTCCCTACTTAACCGCCAGAAAAGGCGAAGTGTTTTTGAACATTAGTCGCAGAGAGGCGAGGTGAGTCAACACCCTCCGCTTCTATCAATGGCTGGTAAGGGTTGTGCCAGCCTTTCGACCAACACTATTTGTTCACGACCGCTTCGATCTTAGCCAAAAAACTGAGAAGCGATCACTGGCAGCTAACTTTGACCTCACCCCGTTTAGTGCCTGATGTTTCAGTACAGGAGTAAACGTTTTGTAAATTATGTTGCAAAATTTTTTCCTTCTAAATAACTGTAATATATATATATATATATATATATATATATATATATAAATGACATAATCCCCGTTTCTGGGACCACTTACCCACAATTCCTGCCTTAATCCCCGCTCTGGGACCACTTACCCACAATTCCTGCCTTAATTTCCGTTTCTGGGACCACTTACCCACAATTCCTGCCTTAATCCCCGTTCCCCTGGCTTGGCACTTGCACAGGAACGGCTCCTCGATGCGAACGCTGGAGAACTCCTTGGGTCTGCCGCCTTGCTTCTGGTATTTCCACTTCAGCAGCTGGACCAGGTGGCAGATCTTGACCTCACAGTGTTCGTCAGCTATGGCCATTTCCTCTGGACTCAGGGGTAACTGAGATGGACATGACGTGGACAGATGTACAGTTGCAATAAATCTTTGACAAATGACATGATATGTGGACAGTATGGGTACTGATGTATGCGCATATTAACACATAAATAGACAGTATAATTACATATATATATTGTAACAATAGCTTTAGATAGATCCATACAATTTTAGAACCGCTGTTTAGTTGGGTGGTCAACATTGAAAGTTCATGGGCCAAAGACACAGGCAGAGATTTTGATAATTAGAATCCCAGCGTGTTATCTTTGTTTTGGGTGGAATATATCTGTCAATGAGCGTCGATGACACCGGATGTACGTGATAAGACGTAATTAGGGAGACAAAGAAATACTAGCCCAAAGTGAGTTTTAGCCGCACCAATCCCTAGGCTAGAATAAGAGTCATTAATATGTAGATGAGTTAGAAAGGGTGTTTGGGAACCAATCAAAAGTTCTGGGCGTTTAGAGTCACGTGATAATTCACCATCATATAAAATGAGATGTAACTCACATTATCAACAGATCGACAGATCGACAGAATGACGATAGAGACATCAGGACACCAGTTGTAAAGATAGTTAGAGGAGAAGTTATTGGAGAAATAATAGAGGCACAAGCTATCAAGTTATTGAGTTTTACAGTACACAGTCAAAGTCTATTTTATTGAAGTATCTCTGAGTAATTCTTTCGGGAACACAGGACACTAAGTGTCAAAGTATTGCCAGATAATTCCTTCGGGAACCTGGAATACTACGTGTTATATTGTGTACGAAGCATTTTTGTGAATACTGCTGCAACAAGTTCAGATTACCTATGTTTTCTTATTGTTTAATAAATATAATTGAATCGTGGAACTTTGCCTCATTGATTGGTGTGTTGTTTGAGAGTGCATTGAGACTGAACGCTACTTAAGTTTATAAACCAGTTATAATATCGGCAGCTACATAAAACCAGTATAAGTATCTGAAGCAGCAGTGAGGAACACACAGTGTTACCTTGGAGCAGCATTACATCAACAATCCATTGGAGCAGCATTACATCAACAAGTACATAACATTATATCCAAAAATATATTGTTACATATATATATATATATATATATATATATATATATATATATATATATATATGTATTCATTGATCAGTGGCGCAGCAAGCTTAACTCGCGCCCGGGGCACAATATCTTTTAAGCGCCCCCTCCCATTCTAAAGCTGTTTAACATTATATGTAGAATATACCATTTGGCACCCCTTTGTGGGTAGCGCCCGGGGCAAGGTGCCCCCTCTTGCCCCCCTCCCCCGCGCTACGCCACTGTCATTGATAAATGGCTAGTTATATACAAAGTATGTTGACAGATATATGTATGCACTGACAAATGACATGTTGTATAGACAGTATAAAGACCCTGTTTCTTTTTGATGATTCATTTGATGCCTTATCCCCAAAAATGTTTGAAAATAATGGAGGTTCGAGTGGAAAAGTATCTTATTTTATATGAATTTGTAATGGCCTACTCGTCTATCTCTATGAACAATCATGGCTACTATACACCTGTACCCTAAAGGGCCCCGTTAACACGGCTCTGATCCAGGCCCGTAGCTTGCGGGGGCCTGGGGGTGCCGGACCCATGAACTGCGTTTTGTCTGAACCCCCTCTGCTTGTTTGCTATACCTAGCAACATTTATTTCCTTGCCCCCGGCCCTGCTATTGGCCTGCCCCCTGCTGTAGAATTTTCACGCTACGGAGCTGCTCTGATCATAGCAAACACTTTTTTTCTCACCAGCCAAAGTAATCTAGGGCCATCGTATAATGCGGCTAAATCCATAGATTCGTTGGCCTGAAAACTGACTTATAGAATCAACTCCACTCATATTACGTCTTTTAAATCTCTGAGTAGATATTTAGGTGAAGGTTTGTCATTTGTTTGATCATTTCTGACAATTAAGAAATAGATCATGTTAAATAAATAAATAAATAATAATAAATGATTCTTTTTTTGGTGGGAAAAAATATTGAATTTCATATACCTGAATATGAGATTTTAAGAAATGTCTGTTAACGGTGTCGATGGTAAAAAAATATCCCAAGATATAAGATCCGTATGTTTGAGGAATAACGATGAATTGCCTGGGGTATTGTTTACTTTTATATGTTTGTTAACTCGGTGAATCTCTTTGTTTGAATGTTTATTTTCATCAGTGAAAAGTGGAGTCTGGGAAATGAAACATTTATTTTTAGCTCTAGAAGAAAGTCTACACTTTGTAATGTCTCAAGTTTGGTTATAAATGCAAATCTCGAAAGCAATCAGCAGCTCCCAAAGAAAAAAAAAAAGAAAATATTTTTCTGTAATGTGTATCTCCTTTCACTGAAGTCTATTTCTAAACCCTAATTAGTTTTGACGTCTCACTAGATTAATAGATTTTAATTCTAGCAGCACCGTTCCTACGTAACTGCCCCCCCCCCCCGGGGAAAGGCACATATGGAGCCCTAAGCGAAAGTACATTCGGGGGCCCAAAAAAAAAGCTATTAAATACAAAGCGTGTAAATGTATAAACTTTGATATCTGCGATCGGCTATTATGACCCCCCACCCCACCCCACACCCCCCACTGTTAAATTATTTGTCCCGTGACCCCTGACAAGTTTTAGATCGCCAGATAGGGTTTAAAAAATGGAGGCAGTGGCTTACACGAAGAGCGGGTGACAAAAGAGTGGACGACAGTAAGAGTGGATGGCAGAGGAGTGGGCGTCAAAGGGTGTACCACTTCGACCAACAACGGCAAGAAATAAAATAAATATAGATAAACTTTTATCTAGGTCAGTAAAAGGGGTGAGGAGGGATAAAATGGTTGACCATCTCGTGACGTAATTGATCAACGTGGGCGCTCCCCGTGCTTCAAAATGGCGATCGAACATGCCGACCAGTCGCGCGACCTGCACCACTCAGCCATAGAGACCCCTAAAACTTCTCTCTGCGGCTACGATCAGTTAAAATAAAAATCAACAACCACAACGAAGTATTCTATAAATAGTACTCACGTGGGTCACCTGCAGGTACCGCATGGCCAACTGTAGACCCAGCCTGCAGTTGTTCACCCGGTGGTGGGGCTTCAGGAGGTTGAACCCCAGGCACGCCCCTGGGCTTATGGTCTCCATCAGGGCGCAGAGGACGATGCCATCCTGCCAGCAGGCGGTGAAATCTAAAATATCCTCCCCTACCCACGGCAGAATGGACTTGACCCAGGATAACAGCTTCCGTCGTCTTCTTTCCGCTGAAAGAAAAATGGGGGACATTTTGTGTGTCTGGATGTTATGTTATGGATAGAAAAACTAGACAAAAAATCAGCGCCCCACTATACCCAGTGCTAAAGAGACCAATTTCTATCTTTTACGGTGCTGAAAAGCCCCCCCCCCCCGACCCACTCCACCCATAGAGACCCCTAAAACTTCTCTCTGCGGCTATTAATATTTCATTAGCTACGAAACCTAGAATGCATCTCAAACATGGCCGCCCATTCTATATATAAAGTTCCCTTAGCCCTTTTGGACCATCGGGGCAGATGAAGTGTAGAATTCATCTGTTTCTATAACCTCGGCATAAGAAGGGATTGCGTGGTTAGCACAACGCCCAGCCGCCTTAACTTCCCCAACTTAAAGTCAGATACCCATTTAAAGCTGGGTGGACGTGTGGGACGACTTTAAAACACATTTACCTGAAAAAATTTCCATGGTTCAGACCAAAGATCGAACCCAGGACTCACAGGTCGACAGTTGAGTATCTCACATTCTATATATAGCATGTAAACGTATGTTTGTGATAACATAAACTATTGCATATATTCTCACACGTTTTTAAACATTGTTGACTTTGGCATGAGATTAACATTGCATTCCTCTCTATGACATTTTGTTTCAACTGGATTGAATTCTACGCCAGCCTCTGTCACCAATATGTCACAATTTATAAGACAGAGTAAACACACGAAATGAATCCCAATAGACGGACGAAAGTGAATTATAATCTAAAAGCTCTTTCACAGACACGCCTACGCACTTCCTGTCTTAAGTACATTTTACAAAAACTCACACTTTTGAGCTAAAACCTCTGGGGGAAATTTACAAATACAAATTTTGTTTATTTATTTTACATTTTCAAGTGTAAATTGTAAAACAAAGTGGGTGACACACACACGCGTTTCGTGGCTAAGCCCTATGTAATGTAATAGAAAGCCCTTGTTTCTAATTCAATTTATAAAAAAGACACATTTTAGAAAAAATAATTATCAATCATTTAGAGCTATAAACAAAAGAAAATGAGTTCTATTTAGTTGATCTTTGTTTCTAAATTTGTTGTTTATTGTTGAAATAATTTTAGAAATACAATATTTTTTTATTTTGTACCATTATTTGTGTGTATATATACAAATTGTCATTTAAAGCTATAAATTCTATATTAATAAAAAGGCACTTGTTACGGGACCGACTGTTCGGTTTCCGTATTTTTTTTACCCGGGTACCAGCCGTAGATAATATTGCTCCACACCCTAACCCAAACCCTATCCCTAACCCTATCCCTAACCCTATCCCTAACCCTAATCCTGAAAAAAAAAATTCTGAAAAAAAAAATAAAATTTATATATGTCATGTTCCTTATACCCTAATATAATGGTCACAGTCGGTCCCGTAACAAGTGCGTTAATAAAAAAAAATAAGGACGTAAGAAATATCTGTTTGCACTCTCAATACAATAAGGTTGAAAAACTACTTCCCGTGGCTTTTACAAAAGAATAATCTCTAAAGTTTAACAGAACAATTTTACGACACCGTTTGATTAATAAAAAATATACTGTCGAAATAATAGTTTACAAACTAAAGTAAAAAGAAATATTTTACGACACCGTTTTGTTAACTGAAAAGAAATATGATGAAATATGAGTTTTTACTCGGCGGATTGGTTTATTGACTATATGTTAGTTGGCACTCTGTGACTTATGATCTACCTCCGGAGTTTTTTTTTTAAAAGTACAGTGAACTAAAGAAATAATTTTACCAAACCGATCGTTTAAATATTATTTTTAAATATAATGGATATTATGTCTATATCAAATATATATATATATATATATATATATATATATATATATATATATATATATATCAACACGCCGAGTACTTTACTGCAATTTTGTGTGTAAATTTGAAGGCGATTGGTGAAGAACTATCGGAGTTAACCCAAGCGGCGTGAAACCTCTTTCCATTTATATATATATATATATATATATATATATATATATATATATATATATATATTTATATCTCACATATTCCCATAAGCTCCCGCATATTCCCATACGTTCCCATTTATTCCCATTCTCTCTCTCTCTCTCTCTCTCTCTCTCTCTATCTATCTATCTATCTATCTATCTATCTATCTATCTATCTATCTATCTATCTATCTATCTATCTATCTCTCTCTTTCCTTATCTCTCTTTTTCGATAATTGACATAGAGTTGAATCTGTTTGTGCATGGCAGTTGATCATTGTATAATAGAAAATTGAAACGAAGCTTAAAGTCCGTTTCAAAAATTGAAAATAGGAGTAGAATTTACTGATGCGTACAAATTTAACCTAACGTCTTTGAAAATAAACACAAAGCATATAGTCCCATTCGCCAAATACTAAACAAGAGTAGAATCAATTGGCTCATATTCCGATAAGCTCCCACTTATTCTCATAAGCTCTCACATATTCACATAATCTCCCTATATTCCTATAAAAGTAAAGTAAAAAGTTCCCTTCTTAGCCCTAACGGGCCTTCGGGGCAGGTGAAGTGTAGAATTCATCTGTTTCTATAACCTCGGCATATGAAGGGATTGTGTGGTTAGCACAACGCCCAGCCGCCTTAACTTCCCCAACTTAAGTCAGGTACCCATTTAAAGCTGGGTGGACTTGTGGGACGACTTTGCACCAAATTTCACCTGGAAAAATTCCATGGGCCTCACCGAGGATAGAACCCAGGACTCTCAGGTCAACAGTCGAGTATCTACACCACTCGGCCATCCGTCCCACCTATATTCCTATAAGCTCCGACATATTCCCATAAGCTCCGACATATTCCCATAAGCTCCTACATATTTACATAACCTCCTAATATTCCCATTAGCTCCTACATATTACCATAAGCTCCCACATATAAGCTTCTACATATTTTTATAAGCTCCCAAAATTTCCCATAAGCTCCTACATATTCCCAATAGCTCCTAATATTCCCATAAGCTCCTAATATTCCCAAAAGCTCCTACATATTCCCATAAGCTCCTACGAATTGCCATAAGCTCCTAATATTCCAATAAGCTTCTACATATTCCCATAAGCTCCTACATATTCCCATGAGCTCCCACATACTCCCATAAGCTCCTACATATTCACATAAGCACCAAAAAAATTCCCATAAGCTGCCAAATATTCCCATAAGCTCCTAATATTCCCATAAGCTTTTAATATCCCCATAAGCTCCTATATTTTCCCATAAGCACCTAATATTCCCATAAGCTCCCTCTTATCCCCATATGCTCCCACATATTCCCATAATCTCCTACAAATATACATAAGCTCCAAAAAATTCCCATAAGCTCTCAAATATTCCAAAAAGCTCCTAATATTCCAATAAGCTCCTAATATTCCCATAAGCTCCTATATTTTCCCAAAAACACCTAATATTCCCACAAGCTCCCTCGTATTCCCATAACCTCCTACATATTTCCATAAGCTCCACATATTCCAATTCTCTCTCTCTCTCTATGTATCCTTATTTTGTTCTCTCTCTCTCCTTCTCTGTCTCTCTGTCTCTCTCTCTCTCTCTTTCTCTCTGACTCTCTCTTTGTCTGTCTTTCTCTCTCTGTATATATATATATATATATATACATATATATATATATATATATATATACATATATATATATATATATATATATATATATATATATATATAT
>JAGDYQ010000109.1:2669350-2674350 GCA_021962125.1 Bulinus truncatus
GTAAGCAATTTTTTTTTAGAAATTCGAACATTAACTCCGAATAACTGTTAATTATCCCAAAGATCTGTGCCTATATTGGTTTGTGAATACAAAGATCAGTGCTAATATCGTATCACGAAAACAAAGATCAGTGCTAATATCGTATCACGAAAACAAAGATCAGTGCTAATATCGTATCACGAAAACAAAGATCAGTGCTGATATTGGATCACGAAGCATAGATGTTGGAGAACCATTGGACTTTATTCTTTATAGACCCCCCCCCCCCCTATTTCACTTCAGTATCCCTGCATGCGCTTTATGAGACAGGAAAGCATCCAAGATAAAATATAAAGAGTTAATATATGTGTCAGTTTACTGAGCCCCCGGGAAGGGGGGAGGGAAATGAAGTTAAATAGCAGTCCGTGCGTCATCAGATGAAATTAAAATGGAAACATCTTTAATATCCTCGAACCCAAAAGCATTTGTGCAGACCGCAACAACAGCACACAATAAAATTCGCATTAAAAATTTACATGAAATTAAACTGCAGCCAATTGAAAAACTAATTCCAACGTTGACCTTTGTATCTCCTAAAATGTCACTTGAAGACATTTCATCGTCATGACTTGACATTTTCAGTAGCTGGGGTTGGGTTGGTTGTATATGTGTGTGTGTGGGGGGGTCCATTCACCATACCGTGTGTGTGTGTGTGTATTGTGTTGCTTATATTGTTGTTATTTCGAAGCGAACGACAAAAAAAAAATAATGCTTTTATTGATAATTAAAGTTTAATTTTGTTTGTGCATTCAAAAGTTGTCCAATTCAGTTTCATAAACTTGTGAGTGAATCTAATATGAGTTCAGGAGAAGGAATCTGACAGTTAGTGAACATCTAATTACCTGTCATCTTTGAGCCTAGCTTCCCTGTTGTCTATCTATCTATCTATCTATCTATCTATCTATCTATCTATCTATCTATCTATCTATCTATCTATCTATCTATCTATCTATCTATCTATCTATCTATCTATCTATCTATCTATCTATCTATCTATCTATCTATCTATCTATCTATCTATCTATCTATCTATCTACATACCTATCTATCTATCTCTCTATCTATCTATCTGTATATCTGTCTATCTAATTAACTATCTTTATATAGTACTTACCTCATTACCTACAAAATGGATGCCAGCAGTTTTGGCAGTTATCTATTAATTTAAAAAAGTCTCCGAGGCTTATCATAACCAGGGCGCCTGCAACCATAAAACCGGCACTGCCCAACTACACACAAACCTACTATCCACCCACAACCCATGCTCCCACCAACATAGCTGTCTCGTACCTGCCTATCTAAATAATCCCGTGGAGACGTTTGACAGTGGCCCAAAGCCCCGCGCCCCTAACGGTGTCTCTATGTTGATGTACGGCACATAACCAACACTAGCTAATTCTTCGGTGGATTCCCGGGCATATGGACGTTGCCCGGGAATGACCGGGCATATGGACGTTGCCCGGGAATGACCGGGCCGACTTCCTTGCAAAGTCGATACAAGCCCAAGCGCAGCCCGTGGGTGAGGATAAGAGCTCATCACTTGAGGCAGCGTGTGCCAAGATCAGGCTCTTTGAGCGAACTCGGCGCTTCTCGAGTTGGGACGATGGGGTGACGGGCAGAAATGTCCGCAGTCAGATGGAACGGCCGTTCAAAACTGACCCGTGGTGGGGGCTCAGGTGGTATAGCAGGCACTAATTGCCCAGTGTCGTACTGGGCATTGTCCTATAGGTGCGTACTTTCGGGGGTTGAAGCTCAATGCCTATTCCCTTGGCCGACACTGCAGAGAATTTGAGGAAACCGTGGATCATGTGCTTTTTTGAGTTTCCCCGGGCTGGCGGACCACATGTTGGACCAGTCGGGTAGCTTGCTGGCCATTTGGCCTTTATGGCAGTTCACACAGCGAGTTTGATGTCACGGGCTCTAAGAGACTAAGTCTCAGCCCGCAGTTATCACTTAGAAAGTTCAGAGAGAGAGAGAGAGAGAGAGAAAGAGAGAGAAAGAGAGAGAGAGGGTGGCTCTTGCGGCCGCATATTACACTCGTTCAGGGCCCAGCGTACATACTTTTTACTTGTGAGTACCTCATATATTCGTCCACCCAGAGCCGTTCCTAGGGCCCTAGATAAATGAACATTTTGATGCCCCCCAGCAAAGACTCATTTATGTCATTAGGGAACAAAACGCTTTCAAATTCGCTTGTAAATCATGGGCCCCCAAATATTCTTTAACAACAGGGCCCCTATAGCTCCATCTATTTGGTCATGTTAGACATAGCAGGTAACGGTAAAAGTCCCGATGGTGGGGCCTTTGTTTGGCTGTTGGGGGGGGGGGGGGAGGTGGCGGCCGATGGCCTATCCACATAAATGGCTTTGCGTCCACCTATGCGTCATCTCATTCATCTGGTAGCGTGTTTTTCAATGCTGTTCTCTTTATTTACGTATTATGTATTTATTTTCCTCAGGGGAACTGACTCCACGTCCTGTTGACTAGATGTACGAACACACAGACAGACACACAGACAAACACACACAAACCTCATCAGGCAGTTGTAACACGCGACCGTCAGCGTACATTCCAATCCCAACCTCTCACGTTATCTCAAAACGCGGGGCGGAGCGAGGGGGCGGACTTCCCGTCCATGGAATATTACAAGAGTTACGAGCAAATCCAAGATGTTTGTTTGTTTGTCTGTTTTGGTTTTGTTTGTTTTGTTTTTGTTTTTGTTGAAAGCGACGTTGTAACTGGATCCGAGCATCAATCACTTTCAGCCAGATTCTGTTTATACAGTAAACAAACAAAAAATAAATAAATAATAGATAAACGAAACAAACACAGAATGGACTTGACGTACGTCAGCATCATATAGAGATCTTGTGTTTCATTGACTGAATGGAAGGATGGATTCACAGCCCGTTGTGGCAACAACAACAACAACAACATCATCATCAACTGGTGTCACGTTCCGCTCACCCCTAGCGAAATGGCTTCTGGCGGTAATATCGACTAGGTTGGCTGCAACAGGCGTAATAAGTTGACATTTCTTTCTTCTACTCCAAATGAACAAGTACGAACTTATGTCCTACCGCCGGCAGCAAAGTCGATTACTTGCTTCGAGTGGAAGTAGAGCGGGTAAGTATCGAAATTATTTTTTTTTATATAAGTATTCACCTATTTGATGAAAACACTTGTTGATTCCTGAAAAGGAAAAAAAATCGATTCTTTTTTACTCCATTTATTAATGCTATGCTTCGTTCGGGTATCGTCAAAAGAAATATCGCGATATTTGTGTAAATATCGAATACGAATATCCATAACTTACCCCGTGGTTGTCGTAGTAAAGTGATTATTAAGCGCTCACCCCGAGTATTCGGAAATGTCATCGCATGAGGTGACGGTGTGTAGAATCGATACCCAAGTAAAAGTTCAAGGTTATAAAGTCAAGATATTAGGTCAATAAAAAAAACATATTGCCTGCGGGCTCATTCCACGTATAGTTTCTTTCTTTTTATTTTAAATAACATCTCTTTTTGATTTATCAATGCAGGAAAAAAAAGAGGAACATAGAGCACATTTTCGCTTTCACGAATCGGTTGTTCAAAGCGCAAAACGCATTCAGAAAAGTGTTAGACAAATTATCTTATTCTCTAAACTTGATTTATTTCCTGATATATGGGTGAGTGATGCGGAATCACTCAGAATGTAATAGACTTTTTCTTCCTCTGATAGAAATTGCATGCGTTTGGACTGTGCTTTCTTTGTTGGATAAACAGTGCTCTACCACAAAGTAATCTTGCTGTGCTTTCATGGATTCGCGCGTGGCAGTGTTAATAACATTAAAGTCAAAGTTATTTGCCAGAGTTTTGTGCTGTTCCTTAAAAAGCCGATGTTTACAGGTTCGCTTAGAGCGAAAAGGGGAGGGAAATAATAAAGGGATAATTTTCTAAATCGTCGTCCCTGGGTCATTGTTTTCTGCACAATGCTTTTGGGTATCGAGGATATTAACGACGTTTCCATGGAAACTGGGCAAGCTTCGAGAGTTCAAGATGAAAAAGATCATCAAGACGAGGTCTTTGACTAAGCTCCAGAGTTTTCACTCCATGTCTTCCAAAGAAGGCAAACCGAAAGTCTACAGGGAGATAAGTCGTAGTCACAGCAGGGGTAGGTTTCACCTTTCGGCGCTAGTAACACGTCATGTGGTAGTTGTTGCACATCGCGATTTCAACATATATCGATAGTATTGTTCAATCAAGTTAAGCAACGCTGTTGTAACACAGCGAGATTGTAAGAGGTCATGATTGTTACACGTCGTTTTTTGTAACACTAAAAAAAAAATGATTTTAGTAGCTAAATGCTATTTTGCTCTTCTTATTGTAACACTTCTCCCTAGTAACACTTCTCCCTAGTAACTTGTCCGGATCAGTAGTTCTCAAACTTATACGCTACGAGACCTGCAACTATTGATTTGTTGGCAAATCTCTATGAAAAGAATTTTGATTTTGCGATTTGATTTTAACATCATTCAAAGAAAAACAATAGATAGAATATAATAACAACGTTATTAATGATATATTATGGAGAGATTTTGCCCCTTATGACTTTGCAGATCAATATACTGTTAACGTATCGAGAAATTGAGTAATAACCGTTTACACATAGAATATTGATTATATGTACATTATATATGTAATGTGTCAACTAGACCTCGATTTAAACGAACAACAAAGCAACCAACGAATGTGTACATATCAGTCCAGTCTGTATTACTGCGCCCAGTGCTGGCAGTAGAGTGAGTGAGGCCAGGGGCAGACAACCCACTCACCCCGGTCTAGTTTCGCCACAGCCCCACACCTCGTTTTATTTCTTTCTTCCTTCTTACTGAGAGCATTCTTTGTATTTGTTACATTTTTCATTTCTTACAGACTTCTGGCTGTTTCTACCCATATATTTTGTCTGTTTCTACCCAT
>JAGDYQ010000109.1:2679350-2681862 GCA_021962125.1 Bulinus truncatus
TTGTAATTGCGCCACGCAAACATGCCGCTGATAAAAAGTTATGCAAATTTTGTCGCGTTCACCCCCATAGCAGGCCCGTAGCTTGCGGGGGGCAGGGGGGCAGGGTCCCATGCGTTTTGTCTGGCCCCCCTCTGCTTATTTGTTCTACTTAGTAAAATGTATTACCTGCCCCCCTGCTATTGCCTGGCCCCTGCTGTAGAATGCCTGGCCCCTGCTGTGGAATTTTCACGCTACGGGGTTGCCCCATAGTCAGGAACTTGAAAAATATACGCATGTCGGTTTTACTAAAAACAAACCGTTTCAGTGCATCCAGAATCATATCATTATTTTCGACCGAGGTTTCACTAGTCGCCATTTTCATAAGTAATAAAAAGTTATTTCAATGATCAAATTAGCAAATGGTAAAATGATACATTATTTAAAATATTTTAAAGACTTCAGTATTTATATTTATTATTTATAAATTCGAAGTGATTATTCGGACCCGGGTACCAATAAACTCCGATTTTTATTCGGACCCCGACCCAATAAAGTTGATTGTTATTCGGGCCCGTGGCAAATATGCACTTAGCTTAGCTATACATAAACTTCATTATTGTTTTTCTTTATAATTGTTTGAATTGTATCATTTAATCGTTACTCAGTGTCTAGGGTTCCACTAAGCGGACTCTGTATTATTATTTTTTCGGGTTCCGTCAAATAAAGTTTAAATATAGCTAAACTTAGTGCATATTTTCCACGGGTTCGAATAACAATCGGATTTTATTGAGACCCGGGTCCGTATAGCCACAGCCTTATAAATTTAACTACTCTATTTCAGATATTCTGTTTATAATAAAATTGTTAAATACAGAAAGCGATCATTTTGTTTTTAGTCTATTTCAAATTCGCGGCAGCCCCGTAGCATGAAAATTCTACAGCAGGGGCCAGGTATTCTACAACAGGGGCCAGGTAATAAGCAAATAAGCAGAGGGGGCCAGACAAAACGCAAGGGGGGCTAAGCCCCCCCGGCCCCCACACACGCTACGGGCCTGATTCGCGGTCAAATAATAATACGAAATGACGCGTTCTATTTGTCGTCTTAGTAAAAATTTATTTTAAATGATTGATACAATTATTCTATGAAATAAAACTGTTTTAACTTTATATATAACAAAATAACAAGCCGTTAAAAAAATTTTGGAGGGTAAACAAGATTTAAAACGAACACAAAACGATTCCCCATTAAAGATTTCTTGTGGTGATGTGCGTGCACGCTATCATTTTAACGCCGTTACTGTTGTGGCGTTCGTAAAAATAACAACATTTCAAATTGTAGGAGGCAAACAATCAAACAAATCTGGAAGCTAAAAAAAAAAATTCTGCTGTAAAAAAAAACATTTGGGAGCCGTGGAGCCGCCAGATATTTTCGGCTCCGGCTCCGGCTCCGGCTCCAGCAAAAAGTAGCGGCTCCCTGCTCCTCGGCTACGGCTCCCGCTTCGCAAGCCTGGTTTAAACCAAAGAGCACAGATCATAGCGCAAGCGAGAATCGCCGAAGATGCCTAGGTGACATAGAGATCACCAAAGACCTTTAAATTATTACTAGACCGCTAACGTAATGTTAATTTTTACTCACAAATGATACGCATTTTTAACAATTGAGTGAACGATAATATAAATTAAAATATGAATTAAAATTACAGTAAATTTTTTTAAAGCATATTTGACTTTTAATTCCTAGTTTAAATAGAATTATAATAACCTTTATTATAAAATAGAATTATAAAATAAAAAAAAAATTGGGAAGGAATTGCTTTTAATGGAAGACGTTACGTTAGGGTTAGGGTTAGATTACCAACTCAGTGACTTGTTATATTAGTGTTAGAGAATTAGTGTTTCTTCACGGAAATTTCAGAATGGAAAAATATTCTATTTTTCATTTTACAATATTTAATATTCATATTTGAACTATTTTTTCAACAGGAAATCTCGTGGTTGATGCATTTTAATTTAATAACAAAGAAGACATCTTTTCCATCTCTCAGAGAAATCTAAATAACTTAAAAGTTAAATTTATCAAAAACCATTCATTTCTGTTATTTATTTTGTGGCGGGCTGGCGGCCAGGCGCTTGGGCAGTATAGTTGCTTATTATTTCTGTTACAACGTCATTGGTGATTGCGCTTAGGATGACGTCACGAATAATAATTACTCATCCCCGCACTATCATGTATGGGATTGGGCCGATTGGCCACTATTAGCGGTGCTGACTCTAGCCTCTGGTATGTTCAAAACATTAAACAAGCTCAACGCTCGAAACAATCGATTAATGTATCGTGATCGTGTAGAATTCGGGAAAGAGAATTACTTTTATTTCAGATTATGATCCGTGAGTCACAAAATCTGGCAAATTCAGAAATCCGGTATTTTCCGGATTCCGGAATCCGGTTATTCTGGATATATGTAAATCCGGCAGAACCGGATTTTACCGGATAGTGCAAAATCCGGCGGAAACGGATTCCGTACCGGATTCC
>JAGDYQ010000109.1:2682362-2703828 GCA_021962125.1 Bulinus truncatus
AAATAGAACCACAAGCATGCAGGCCCGTAGCCAGATGGGGCTGGGGGGCTGAGCCCCCGTGCATGAACTGGGCCCCCCCGTGCATGATTTGAGTTTTTTTGACAAAATTTTAATAATAACGGCTATAAAACATCAATCATTTTGTTTAATATATCAATAATAATAAAAACTAAAAACTTTATATTTTGGCAATCATTCAGGCTATTTATATATACTTACATATATAGCTTATATAATTTTTTTGGCATAAAAGATTGAATCTTATTGAAGTTCACGTCTGGGTATTTTGGGCAGCATTGGCATTTGGTGCAACAGCACTAACACGAATGCTCACCCCATATCGCAGATCAATGTTACAAAAGTGTCTAAGCAATCTTTTCCTGCTTGCATTTGAAAAAGATTTAACAGACAATCTGAATGCTGAAGCATTTTTAGGTAAATTCAGTGCTAAACCCAGGCCTGTAGACAGGTCAAAGTAAGCAGGGAGGCACCAAAACCCAGCAAGGGGGCACCTTTACTTTTTCTTTATTTTCTCCTCTTTTTCTTCTTTTTTAAGTGTGGGGGGGCACTCCACACCTAGCGGGGGGCACGGCCCCCCCAGTGCCCCCCTTGGCTACGGGGCTGGCTAAACCACGAAGTTTGCACATTTGAAGCGTATAATAATATAAGTTCGCAACCAGTGCCGACGAGTGGGGGGGCAGGGGGGCCAATGCCCAGGGGCGCGGCGAGTTTCAGGGACCCGGACTGAGCTGGCCAATCAACTTTTTAAAATATTAATATCAGCCCAGGGGCCCGAAATTTCTGTCGATGGGCCTGTTCGCTACCTTGTAATAGTTTTATATATTGATATCTTCTGAGGACAACTAGCAACTTAAATAAGTTAATAAAATAACATTGGCTTCTGACTTCATTTTTATACATATGTATAATAAAGTAATAAAGTACAAACTCCGTGATTTCTGAGTGATGTTATTTAATTTGCAAATTTACTTTTTATCAGAATTAATTTTATTTTAAATTGAATAATTGCGACTATTGTTGTTGATAGATCTGTTCTTTGTTTTCAGTATTTTATCAGAAATATCACACAAATAGCTAAGCTTTATTCATGCATCTTTGTCGTTCTTCCCAGGTTGTACGTTAAACAAACAGTATAATAATATAAATCAGGTATCTGTTATGTAACAATTGTGTAGCAGAACTATTTGTCAATGTATTTATAACAGGAATCAGAAATTGCTCAGCCTCAATAAATTTTTATCATTAAAACTCTTTACTATTTAAATTATTTTTAACAAAACTGCAACATGCCATGCATTATCGAAACATAGTTAAAATTATATATTTCTAATTAATAGCTAAACAATCGGTACTAAAATGCACCATTCCAGATATGGAATTGCAAAAAATTTCTTGGGGAGGGGAATCACTGAGATCCCCTCTTCTCCGTTCGCAAGCTTTCGGCGCTTCTCGCGTCCATTTTCGCCCCCCCCCCCGAACATTTCTTCTACCCCACCAGGGGCGGATTTAGGGGGAGGGACCGGGGGGGGCATGCCCCCCCCCCCCCCCCCCCGTTATCGCAAGTTTAGGTAATACATCATTAAATTATCAAAATATTTTTTGTTCTAAGACCAATTTTCAACAAAGAAAGTAGTTTCCCCTCCCCCCTCCCCGGGGTCAATGTTTTGCCCCCCCCCCCGGTCAAAGTTGTCTAGATCCGTCCCGATCATTTCTTCGGCACCCCCCCCCCCAATCCAATATTCCTGGCTACGGGCTTGCAAGCATGTTGGCGTAGAGATTATATTGTCTGGCTGTCTGCTCTAAAAATAGCCTATCTACAGTTTAATATCGAAGAACATTACAGTAGCAAAGATAATAAAAGGCGTGTTGTCATCTTTATTTGCGTTGCTGTATCTCTGTTTGGAGGGAGATGGGGAAGGAGGGAGGGGAGAGAGAGTAGAGAGAGTAGAGGAGGGTCTTTGTTATCGTGTGTTATCGTTGATCACTAGTAGAATTTCTTTAATGTTTCCCCCCCCCCCACCCATTGTTGTACGACAAACAACCGGCCATTTTTTTTTACAAACATGCCTGGATAAATAACAGTACATGGTGATTGGGATGGGGGTTAGGGTTCTGTATGGGAGGATGGGGCGTTCTTGTATCTCATTTCCTCAGTCCCCTCCCTGTTTGAATGTGTGAGCCACTACGTTGAACTGAACTCTTAACACAAATGTAAACGTTTAGACGGGAACGGTGTATAGTCATTTGGTGGATTGCCACGCATATTAGTAATGATTGGAGAATGAGTGAGATTACTTTCACACAGATTAGTTATCATTGGGGAATGAGTGAGATTACTTTCACACAGATTAGTAATGATTGGAGAATGAGTGAGATTACTTTCACACAGATTAGTTATGATTGGGGAATGAGTGAGATTACTTTCACACAGATTAGTAATGATTGGAGAATGAGTGAGATTACTTTCACACAGATTAGTTATGATTGGGGAATGAGTGAGATTACTTTCACACAGATTAGTAATGATTGGAGAAATAGTGAGATTACTTTCACACAGATTAGTTATGATTGTAGAAATAGTGAGATTACTTTCACACAGATTAGTTATGATTGGAGAAATAGTGAGATTACTTTCACACAGATTAGTTATGATTGGAGAAATAGTGAGATTACTTTCACACAGATTAGTTATGATTGGAGAAATAGTGAGATTACTTTCGAAATTTATCATTATGACGGTATTTTTTAAATTAAAATAACTGGATGAAGTCGTCTATGATGAAATTTTGTTTATACTGGTGGATGGGGGTGTTAAAGGGCCCGCTTGATAGGGCCCACTTGACCCCCCCGCCTGACTAACTAAGAAGCCCCTAACCCATATATTCGCCTACTCGACTCTACTAGTGACCACGCGACACCCCTTAGGCCCAGCTGACCCCACTACAGACCCCACGAGGTCCACCTGGCCTCACCTGAGCTCACAAGCCCCCCCCCCACCTGGCACCACATGATGCCATTATGGCCCCCTGATACAACTAGGGCCCACCTGATACAAACTAGGACCCACTTGACCCCACTAGAGCTTACTCTACAGCTGGTCAGTGTTGTTATGGCAGATGACTGTATCGGCGTTAGATTACTGATGCGAGAAACACAATTCAGTAATACAACATAAAAATTAATCATTTCCTAAGTATCAACATCAGGATAATTAGACGTGATAGACTGACATATAGATGGATAGAGACAGACAGACATACATATAAATAGATAATGACAGACAGAAATAAAAATATAAATAGATAGAGACAGACTGACAAATATAATAGATAGACATTGCAACATTTTAAAAGGGAAATAATTTGAAATAATTGAGAAAGGCTGTAATATATGATTGTCTCCCTTGATAAGGAAATTCAATTTGTGCTTGCAGTCATGTTGTCTTCTAGGGCGGCTGGCAGTCATGTTGTCTTCTAGGGCGGCTAGCAGTCATGTTGTCTTCTAGAGCGGCTAGCAGTCATGTTGTTTTCTAGGGCGGCTAGCAGTCATGTTGTCTTCTAGAGCGGCTAGCAGTCATATTGTCTTCTAGGGCGGCTAGCAGTCATGTTGTCTTCTAGAGCGGCTAGTGTCATGTTGTCTTCTAGGGCGGCTAGCAGTCATGTTTTCTTCTAGGGCGGCTAGCAGTCATGTTGTCTTATAGGGCAGCTAGCAGTCATGTTGTCTTCTAGGGCGGCTAGCAGTCATGTTGTCTTCTAGAGCGGCTAGCAGTCATATTGTCTTCTAGGGCGGCTAGCAGTCATGTTGTCTTCTAGAGCGGCTAGTGTCATGTTGTCTTCTAGGGCGGCTAGCAGTCATGTTTTCTTCTAGGGCGGCTAGCAGTCATGTTGTCTTATAGGGCAGCTAGCAGTCATGTTGTCTTCTAGGGCGGCTAGCAGTCATGTTGTCTTCTAGAGCGGCTAGCAGTCATGTTGTTTTCTAGGGCGGCTAGCAGTCATGTTGTCTTCTAGAGGCACTTGGCTAGCAGTCATATTGTCTTCTAGAGGCGGCCTTTAGTCATGCCCATTTTGTCTTCTAGGAGCTGGGCTAGTGTCATGTTGTCTTCTAGGGCGGCTAGCAGTCATGTTGTCTTCTAGGGCGGCTAGCAGTCATGTTGTCTTCTAGAGCGGCTAGCAGTCATGTTGTTTTCTAGGGCGGCTAGCAGTCATGTTGTCTTCTAGAGCGGCTAGCAGTCATATTGTCTTCTAGAGCGGCCTTGTTGGCAGTCATATTGTCTTCTAGGGCGGCTAGCAGTCATGTTGTCTTCTAGGAGCGGCTAGTGCTCATGTTGTCTTCTAGGGCGCAATGTTAGTGCAGTCATGTTTTCTCTCTAGAAGGCAGCTAGCAGGTATGTTGTCTTATAGGGCAGCTAGCAGTCATGTCTTCTGGAGGCGAGCCAGAGTCATGTTGTCTTCTAGAGCGTGCTAGCAGTGCATGTTGTCTTCTAGGGCGGCTAGCAGTCATGTTGTCTTCTAGAGGCTAGTAAATATCATATTGTCTTCTAGGGCGGCTAGCAGTCATGTTGTCTTCTAGGAGCGGCTAGCTGTCATGTTGTCTTATAGGGCGGCTAGCAGTCATGTTGTTCTAGGGCGGCTAGCAGTCATGTTGTCTTCTTAGAGCGGCTATAATGTATTGTTTTCAGTAGGGCGGCTAGTTGGTCATGTTGTCTTCTAGAGCGGCTAAAGGCAGTCAATATTGTCTTCTAGAGGGCGGCTAGCAGTCATGTTGTCTTCTAGAGCGGCTAGTGTCATGTTGTCTTCTTAGGGCGGCTAGCAGTCATAAGTTGTCTTCTAGGGCGGCTAGCAGTCACATGTTGTCTTCTAGGAGCGGCTAGCAGTCATGTTGTTTTCTAGGGCGGCTAGCAGTCATGTTGTCTTCTAGAGCGGCTAGCAGTCATATTGTCTTCTAGGGCGGCTAGCAGTCATGTTTGTCTTCTAGAGCGGCTAGTGGCCATGTTGTCTTCTAGGGCGGCTAACAGTGCATGTTGTCTTCTAGGGCGGCTGAGCAGTCATGTTGTCTTCTAGGCGGCTAGCAGTCATGTTGTCTTCTAGGGCGACTAGTCATATTGTCTTCTAGGGCGGCTAGCAGTCATGTTGTCTTCAGGGCGGCTTCAGTCATGTTGTCTTCTAGGGCGGCTGGCAGTCCTGTTGTCTTCTAGAGCGGCTAGCAGTCATGTTGTCTTCTAGGGCGGCTAGCAGTCATGTTGTCTTATAGGGCAGCTAGCAGTCATGTTGTCTTCTAGGGCGGCTAGCTGTCATGTTGTCTTCTAGGGCGGCTAGCAGTCATGTTGTCTTCTAGGGCGGCTAGCAGTCATGTTGTCTTCTAGGGCGGCTAGCAGTCATGTTGTTTTCTAGGGCAGCTAGCAGTCATGTTGTCTTCTAGGGCGGCTAGCAGTCATATTGTCTTCTAGGGTGGCTAGCAGTCATATTGTCTTCTAGGGCGGCTAGCAGTCATGTTGTCTTATAGGGCAGCTAGCAGTCATATTGTCTTCTAGGGCGGCTAGCAGTCATGTTGTCTTCTAGGGCGGCTAGCAGTCATGTTGTCTTCTAGGGCGGCTGGCAGTCCTGTTGTCTTCTAGAGCGGCTAGCAGTCATGTTGTCTTCTAGGGCGGCTAGCAGTCATGTTGTCTTCTAGAGCGGCTAGCAGTCATATTGTCTTCTAGGGCGGCTAGCAGTCATGTTGTCTTCTAGGGCGGCTAGCAGTCATGTTGTCTTCTAGGGCGGCTGGCAGTCCTGTTGTCTTCTAGGGCGGCTGGCAGTCATGTTAATCTGGGCGGTGTCAGTAAAACTAAAGTTTGACCAGTCATCCCAGTTTCAAGTTCTGTAAAACTGTTGCTGTCAAGGGCCTTTGTCTAAGAGCCTCTAATGTCCAAAATAAACATCTGCCCGGCCCCCCTCAAAAAACAAAACAAAAAAAATGCATTACAAAGTCTCTACAGTCAAATGTAACCGAGCAATAAACTTTCTCACAGTTTGAATGTGTGTTTTTATACAAAATAATTATAGAGCAGTCATTTCAGAAAAATGTTTTATAAAATATACAGTTATAAATAAAAGGAAGCATTACAAATGTAGAACTGAAGACAACGGACAAGTATGAATGAAAGAAAAAATGGGGGAATAAAAAAAGAAAGAGAGAGAGAGAGAGAGAGAGAGAAATAGAGAGAGAAAGAGAGATGGATAAATAAATAGATAGATAGATAGATAGATTAGATTAGATTAGATTAGATTAGATTAGATTATATTAGATTAGATCAGATAGATAGATAGATAGATATAGATATTATATTAGATTAGATAGATAGATAGATAGATAGATAGATAGATAGATAGATAGATAGATAGATAGATAGATAGATAGATAGATAGATAGATAGATAGATTAGATTAGATAGATACGGAAACTAAGTCCCGTGACCTCACACACACACACACACACACACAGAGACCTGGTGAAACAATGGTCAACATTTCATTCATTAGCTCAATCAACTTGGTTTCTCCATCCTCCACCCCCCCCCCACCATACCACCCTCCTTCCTTTTTAGGTAATCAACATAAAGTGGAGCCAGAGCCGTAACCCAGGATAGCGTGACGATGGGAAGGGATGAGATTGTGCAAGGGGGTTGAAATGAGTGTGTGTGGTCGGGCCCCGGGGTGTGGGGTGGGGTTCGAGGGAGGGGTTTGAGACGAGGAACCGATTCAACCAATTCGTCGTTGTTATATTTCATGGTATATATATTTAATATCATTTGTTTTCACTTTGATCTATGTAGTCCAGTGTTAGCATGACTTGGCTGAACCTATTGGTCAAAAACCACACAAGAATAAAGCTATTATAATTCATGGATATAGGTTGACGATTGAACATCATTTTATTAAAACATTTATTTTATATTACACATTGGTCGAGAGAACAAAACAGTGTGTTTGTGTGTGTGTGGGTGTGTGTATATATGTGTGTGTATGTGGGTGTATGTATGTGAGTATGTGTGTGTGGGTGGGTGTATGTGTGCATGTGTGTGTGGGTGTATGTGTGTGTATGTGATGTGGTTGTGTGTGTGTGTATATGTGTGTATGTGTGTATGCGTTGTGTGTGAGTCTGTGTGTTTGTAGTCCTGCACGACAACAAATTCAAACGTGAGATGTTCTTTACCTGCTATTTCCCACCAAACAACCTTTTTTTCTTTATTCTCCTTATATGACGTCATTGTTTATGGGCCTCTTGGTATGACGTCATTGTTTATGGGCCTCTTGGTATGACGTCATTGTTTACGGGCCTCTCGGTATGACGTCATTGTTTATGGGCCTCTTGGTATGACGCCATTGTTTATGGGCCTCTTGGTATGACGTCATTGTTTATGGGCCTCTCGGTATGACGTCATTGTTTATGGTCCTCTTGGTATGACACCATTTATTTACTTTGATTGACACACTAACCCAGCTTAATCATTTAAACCAACGGAAGGTGAAATAAAAATATCAGAAACTAGT
Organism: Bulinus truncatus; assembly: GCA_021962125.1. Lineage (NCBI taxonomy): Eukaryota > Metazoa > Mollusca > Gastropoda > Planorbidae > Bulinus > Bulinus truncatus. The sequence continues at coordinate 2,689,913 of JAGDYQ010000109.1, forward strand.
ACCAGTATAGTCAAACATAAGATAAATAAATAAAAATGTTTCAAAAGATGAAGAAGCGATTTAAAAAAAAAAAAAGTTACTGTCATGTAACCGAACCTTCCTTCACCCCTAGCCACCCCCCCCCCACCCCCGGGCCGATCTCCCCTCCCCTTGCATTCTTTATATCGTTTTACTATTGCCAGTATTAACAGCCACTCCCGATGATAAATTCTGTAGGCCCGCTTCAATATAATACTGAAGAGAAAGGGGGTGGAGCGGGGGGGGGGTGTGGATCAAGATTTAATTCCCTGATTGGCTGAGGATAACTCAGAACAAGGGAAGGTAATAACTCGGTGAAAAGGGACACAATCTGTGCCTCGCTCATAAGGTTACCGGGAAGGGTTGAGAGGTGGGAGGGGGGGGGGTTTCGTTCACCACGTGAGAGACATCAAGGAGAGTAATCCTTGAAATGGATGCAGTTCTTGCACGCTAGGAGCGTCGTCGTCACACTATGGGAGAGGGGTGGGGGGTGGTAGGTGGGGATAGAACGAGAAAACACAAGTCTGGACGAACTGTGGAATGGTGAGGGGTGTGGAGGGGGAGGGCGTGGGGGGAGGGGGTGAAATCACTGGTGTATACAGTCATGTTGTGAATGTTGACTTGATACTACGTTATATTCCAACCTCAGAATCAGTACTTGATCCGTTCCTGGAAGTCTATCCAATTCCAAATCACCGTGTCAATTATAAATATATATATATATATATATATATATATATATATATATATATATATATATATTATAAGTTAAATAAAATGCATTGATCCCGTCAAACAAAATTTGTCATTTCATTACATCAAATTTTTGTCTCCTGATATATTCTGCTCTTTTTTTAAAACTAAATTCTCTTGCAAAGTTACCCGAAAATCTATAAGATTGTTGCAGTATACTTCAGGACAAGAGGACATAATTCTAATTTCCCATTGACGACTCCCTCATTACAGTAACGAGTGACAGGCTTTGATGTCATTCCCAAGCCTTTAGCTTAATGTTCCTGTCCTAAAAAAACAAAATGTACTAACTCTGCTAAGGGTAAAATAGAATTTGACTTATATCACTGTCGAAGTGATGAACAAATATGTTCTAAATATGTTCAGACTTGTTGAATGGTCAAAACCGTTTTAGGGGAAGGTACACAAGGGTCCTGAGCAAACGAGAGTTTGAGGCCCTAGGCAAATTTACATTTGGTGGCCTTAGGCAAAGGTACTTATTTGGATCTCGGGCAAAGGTACGGGCAAAGGTACTTTTATGAACCTTGGGCAAAGTTACTTTTCTGGACCTCAGGCAAAGGTACTTTTGTGGACCTCAGGCAGAGGTACTTCTGTGGTCCTCAGACAAAGGTACTTTTGTGGACCTCAGGCAGAGGTACTTCTGTGGTCCTCAGACAAAGGTACTTTTGTGGACCTCAGGCAGAGGTACTTCTGTGGTCCTCAGGCAAAGGTACTTTTGTGGACCTCAGGCAGAGGTACTTCTGTGGTCCTCAGACAAAGGTACTTTTGTGGACCTCAGGCAGAGGTACTTCTGTGGTCCTCAGGCAAAGGTACTTTTGTGGACCTCAGCCAAATGTACTTCTGTAGACCTCAGACAAAGGTACTTTTGTGGACCTCAGGCAGAGGTACTTCTGTGGTCCTCAGACAAAGGTACTTTTGTGGACCTCAGGCAGAGGTACTTCTGCGGTCCTCAGGTAAAGGTACTTCTGTGGACCTTAGGCAAATGTACTTCTGTAGACCTCAGACAAAGGTACTTTTGTGGACTTCAGGCAGAGGTACTTCTGTGGTGCTCAGACAAAGGTACTTTTGTGGACCTCAGGCAAAGGTACTTCTGTAGACCTCAGGCAAAGGTACTTCTGTAGACCTCAGGCAAAGGTACTTCTGTAGACCTCAGGCAAAGGTAGGCCTACTTTTGTAGACCTCAGGGAAAGGTACTTTTGTTGACCTCGGGCAAAGTGGCTTTAGAAGTCACAGGAAAGGTACTTTTAGAACCTCGGGCAAAGGTACTTTTGTGGATCTCGGGCAAAGGTACTTTTGTGGACTTCAGGCAGAGGTACTTCTGTGGTCCTCAGACAAAGGTACTTTTGTGGACCTCAGACAAAGGTACTTCTGTAGACCTCAGGCAAAGGTACTTCTGTAGACCTCAGGCAAAGGTACTTCTGTAGACCTCAGGCAAAGGTAGGCCTACTTTTGTAGACCTCAGGGAAAGGTACTTTTGTTGACCTCGGGCAAAAGTACTTTTGTAGGCCACAGGAAAAGGTACTTTTGTGAACCTCGGGCAAAGGTACTTTTGTGGACCTCGGGCAAAGGTACTTTTGTGGACCTCGGGCAAAGGTACCTTTGTGGACCTTAGGCTAACTTGATCCTCCTGAGGTAAATAAATCATGTCAATGTCGCCTCTTGCGGATGTGAGATACCTAATTATCATATTTGTATCGTGAGTGACTAATGAATTACCTATCGAAAGTCGCTTCTCATACGTGGCGCGTAGGGCGGTTACACATTTTCACCCCCCCCCCAAAGCCCGCCATTGTTGCCGGTAATCAGCTGCAATAAATGTAAATGTTAAAATCTTTTTTTCCAGTTTTGCGTTTATTTTTAACGGTTGTATTTTTAAGTACAGTACTATCGAGGTACCGCCCTCAGACAAGCAAACACTGACTGGCCCGAGCTAGAAGAGAAAGAAAATAAAGGGACCGTCCTAAGGGTCATTAGCATAAAAATGGGCGGGGGCTGTCATCATTGCACGTGCAAGACTTATCCCACGTGGGTCATTGATCTAGCAGACCGTCAGATAATCTGTGATCATCGAGTCTAATGCCCGGATGTTGTAAGTTGAGCGCCAGTCTATGTTCGGATTGGCCTGTTCTTACTTCTGCTTGGATTTCGGAACCGGTTTTTTATTTTTGTAATTTTCGGACTACATTCTCGTCTGCTCGCTTTTTCAAGTGATTACATTAAAAAAAAAAATCTTCGCGTCTGCTAGCAATAAAGTACGATTCGAAAAAATAACTGCACATACTTAAGAAATATATTTAAAAAAAATAATATTGTTATTCTAAATAAGACGTTTAATTACTTTTTTCTAACTAAATTAGTTTTTATAAAGTACTACTTTGTATTTTGTAGTCATTAAAAACCCTTTTTTTCCAATTAAATATACCTAACAAACACACAGGTGATCGTAATGTACAATTACTAGCAACAGAGATCGCGAAATAAAAATTTAAACTTTTTAATTATATGAACTTTCTAAGGTATTCATTTACGTGTGTCAAATAACTAGAACATGAATTTAAAATGCTGCAGCTTTCAATTAAATACGAAATATGTCAGATAATTGTTTTAACATTTGTGCATATAATTAAAGTTCAAAGAAAAAAAAGAAAGATAATCCAGTTGTATACAATAGAATGATTCAGATAAACTGTAGTTTTGATTTAAAATAAGATAGGTGTAAATTGCTAAGATTTAGCAGATCTGAACTTATAGAACATAGTAGTCGAGCAATTAACTTTCTCACAGTGTGAATGTGTGTTTACATAAAAAAAATAATTATAGAGCAGTCAGTCAGTCAGTAAATCTTGTTGTGTCTTAGGCATTACTTATGTGATATATATATATATATATATATATATATATATATATATATTAAATTTGGTCAGATAAAACTAAACCCAGTGTTATTTCTAGCCTGCAAATGTTCCCAAGAGTGGGCCCACATTTGGCCTTCTCAACTAATGGGGCGCCCATGCCGCTGCCCTATGGCGTCCATCATGGCAGCCAACCAGAGCCATTATTTCGGGCATAAAGGTAAGTGATGACGTTATAACCAACAGAACTCGTTTTTGGAAATTCACCATACGGTGGCAGGGTCAAATAGTGGCTCCCCCCCCACTACACAAGCGGTGCATAACTCGACGGCCCCCGCCTCTGCCACTACACATTTTTGTCAAATTTGATGGTATAAAGCCATAATAAGCTTTAAACACATGGGCAGATTTAAAGGCAGGGCCCTAGTAAAAAAAACATTAATATATTTACACATCACTTTATAACCCCCGTGCCTTTAATTATTTTTAAAAAAAAAAGTGTAATATTTTCTTTTTTTGGCCCGGGGAAAACCTACCTGAAACCGGCTCTGGTGATACGCCATTAATTATTATGCATTTGTGAATATAAAGTAGTTGGGACTATATAACATTCAAACAAACCTAATAATTATCTTGTAGGTCAGAGACACCATATGTTTTTAGTTTAAGGGTTCCCGATAAACGGGGGGAAAAAATGTCCCTGCCTATTCATAATAAGACATAAGCCCCCTCCTCCCCCCCCTTCCCCCCCCCCCCGCCCCTCACTCCATACATGTATTTATTCCTTTGCCCCCCCCCCCCGCTTAAACCACACAACGGCCATGATATTAGTATATAAAATTTGAAGTGGTTAATATTTTTATTTTCATTTACCGACTGCGGTAGCCATCTTGAAAGAGCATATGTACAGACACAGGCAGGGTTTAGTAAAAGATGAATCAACAAGGGAGCCGGTGGGTGGGGGGATGGGTTGGGGGGGGGGGCACCGCGAATATAAAGGGCCACATCTTTCTTCTCTTCGAGAGTTTATCCTCCAGCTCCTGTTCTTAAGAAACGGGAATGGTGTTCTTGACATTAACATAGGAAGGTTGGTGCCAGTCGTGTGACACCACAGGGCGCCGAATGTGGCGCTGAAATTTATTGGTTTAACCCTTTCATGATCAAGAGGAGAGCTAATTGATCGCTAAAATTATGAGAGCTTATTTTCTAAATATCATTTGGTCATTGGTCTGCGTCTAAATTCGATAAATGATTTTTTTATTCTTTTATTTCACATATATAACATGAACAGATTCTTATAATAACATTGATACAGTTATGATTATCTCAAAGTTGAACTATAATGCATCTCTAAATTCTCTATGCATAGGTTTTGCAGGGCTCAGCTAGTGCAAAATATAAATATTGTAACTGTTAACATTATGCAAATGACGAATTCTAGAAAATTCATGTAAATAGGATATGTACTTAAACGATCTGGAATTGTTAACACCGCCAGCCACCCAGGGTACCACCAAATCACCAAATGGCAAACTGAAATACGCATTTGATTAATATTAAAACTATAGATGTCCATCGGTGTGTATTTCCCGTGATTGATGGCGGGGCCAGAGCACCCCCCATTTTCCCAAGTCAACATCCCTGCCACTGTCGTATATCATTGTGTGTTTAGTTCCATTCCATTCGCCCAAGACCAGTCATTCACATTTAGCTTTCCTTAATAAAACACCCAAAGTTGATATTTTTTTCTTCCGCGGAAAACGTACAATTGACCGACTTTCAATAGACTGACTTTCAATAGACTGACTTTCAATTGACCGACTTTCAATAGACTGACTTTCAATTGACCGACTCTCAATAGACTGACTTTCAATAGACTGACTTTCAATTGACCGACTCTCAATAGACTGACTTTCAATAGACTGACTTTCAATAGACTGACTCTCAATAAGCCGACTCAATTGACACACGTTTTCTTAAATTAATGTTAAGCTTTCCAGTTACCTTTTATGTTATACATCAAATCAAATACACATATATGCCCACAAATGCACACACACACACAATAAGAATGCACTATTCGCTTGAAATTTAGTAGTGTTTAATTTATAGCGTGTTTTAATATGCATGTAGTTGTTCTCAACTTCTGAACATCCGGCTATCAATGCGAAATGTAGTTTTTACAGTTCGTGATGATGTGCATAATCATACAAATAAAATTAGGCCATTTAGCATGAAGAATGCCAGTCTTGAGACTCGGTGGTGGGGGGGGGGCTTGATTGTCCAACCAGGGCCGTGAGGGGTGGCGGGGGGGGGGCGGGGGGGCGTCGGTTACGAAATTAATTTAGGGTTTAAAATATGAAGGGGGAAGGGGATGGGGGTGTAATAGCGGCCCCAATGGTGACAGTTTTGTTAAAAGCTGTGGCCCTAGTCATTCTTGGTGCGTTACCGTTGCAGCCTATAACTAGATTAAAGGCAATACACACACACACACCAGAGGTGTGCGGATCTTGAAATTTAGCGTCCGCGTCCGTCCGCGGATTTCTATCAATGATCCGCGTCCGCAGAATCTTACAACATTGGTCCGCAGTCAGTCCGCGCGTCCGCATTGCTGAAATTTAGCTGTTTAAATGACTTGAAATTTTTTATGGTAACGCTAAAGAAGATCCGCGTCAGTCCGCGAGTCCGCAACTTAACCATACGAAGCGTCCGCTGTCAGTCAGCGGATTCGGAAAAGTCTGCGGATCTGCGTCCGCAAGCGGACGCGTCCGCTGTCCGCTCATCTCTGACACACACATATATAGATATATACAAACTGTATGGACAGGCCTAGTGATTAAGGGATTAAGTTATGGGCCGCCTCATTTTTTTTGCAGAGAAATCCTAAGAAAACATGAGTTATCTGCCCTGTGCAGTAATCCTGTGGTCTGTTTGTACTTACATACCACACAATATATATATAATACAGAAAGGAATTCGCTTATCAAAAAGTCCTATACCAGACTTTTTAAAAAAAATGATACCGACATTAGTATTATTTTCTTTTTTTTTATATAGACGAGAAGTATTTTGTATAATTTACGTTCTTTGGTCCATACCAGAGTCCCTTGTAGTGAACAGTATAATTTATAGTCTGTGGTCCATATCAGATAACATTATAGTTTGAATCATTCTCTTTAAAAAAATATTTCTTTGAGAACAAATAAAAAGTATTGATTGATTGAATTTAATACACATTTATCTTAAAATCAATGTTGATTCTATTAGTTAGTTTAGGGCTAGCAGGGCCGTTTTAAGGTCATCGTAGGCCCTAGGCACTTTCACAGTCGTAGGCCCTCCCCGACTTTATTTTTAATACTTTTTTAAAGAATACACCCGCACTTCTTTGCGATTTGAAATCTAAATAAACATTCCGCATTGTTAATTATTCTATGCAGACTCTATGCAGTGATGACGTAGTAATTTCGGTGTTACGTCATGCGCTTCGCAGTCGTTGTTTATCGTTTATCGTGTGCTTCTTTTTCCTTACAAAATTTTTTAAAGTAACGAAATACTTTTAAATAACCATGTCTGATGGATGCAAGAGGAAACACGAGAGTGGATTTGAGAAGCGGAAGAAAAAGGAGGAGAAAGAAAAAGCATTAAAAAATTTCGGGGTTCATTCATGAGCAGAGACACTGATTGCATTACTTGTAAAACTAGTAATACTAGTGATAATGACATTTCATTTACTTCTCCGGCCACAATGTACACCAACAATCCCGCAATACCAGAAATAATGTTGCCGGACTGGGCTGAAAAAAGTGAAACAACCGAAACAAGTGTTACAAAGAAAAAGGTATCTGCAAATTCTGTTAAGGGTCGTGCTGAATCTGCTGTGTTTGATTTGCCTACAGACTCAGACTGTATATTAGGGTCAGTAGGAGATGCCGGTTTGAAGCATGAGCTGCATGACAAAGAATGCAGTTATTCCAGTGATCCAGCTGATGGGAGAACTAAGAAGTTATTATGCTGAACATCTTCCTTCACAAAATTTGGAATCAGATTTTACATTAAAGGGTAGATAATTTGATGACAAGATCAGATATGCACGCATAAAATATTTTGCTAGAACGTTAACAAATGGTGAAATTGTCACGCGAGACTGGCTTCTCTATTCTCATTCAACGGGTAAAGTGTTATGTGTACAAGCTGTTTGACTAAAACATAACGAAGTTGGACCATTTCGAGACAACGTTAATGTGTGTGATTTGATATTATCAACAAATCTCTACATGAGCATGAAATTGAGTTAACGAACATCATCAACTTGTATGACAATCTTGTTCTTAATTTTCATGATACACGCGATAAATTTCAAATGTACGAAGGTATAGCAAAACAGCTCTCACAAACGGACTACAAAGAATGTACACAACGCAAACGGCAGAGACGCCAATTTCGTGATGAAGTTGTGGATGATAATGATCCGGTGTTAGGTATGAGTCCTTGTGAAAAATTCCGTACTCAGTCTTTTTATGTTATCATAGATAGACTTATTACTGAGATGGGAAAACAGCGAGCAGTCTAAACAACACTATATGAAAGGTTCAACTTTCTTCTGGACAGATCTTTGTCAACTGATCAAACAGTTTCGAAAGCCAAGTCACTAAATGAGATGTACCCATCAGATCTGGAAGAGGCATTTACTAATGAATTTTTTTTGTCCTCACGGATGTTTCCTGACAAGAAAACTGTGGCTGAAATGCTTACAGCACAAATACAGAATAGGTTGGTGCCTAGTTGATAAAGCGACTCTGATGGCTAGATAGGAAAAGGGAAGCAACAAAATAAATTCAATGTGATGTCACTTGAAAGAGTAACTCGATTTCATGAAGAAATTTTTGTACTAGTTTTATATTTATTTTTTTAATTAGCTTGCTCACAAAAATATTCCAAATATATATTTTATTTATTAAACATATTTCACTTTGTGACGAGTTACAGTTTATCTTACTTTCATGTAACATTTGTCTTACTTTTATGTAACATTTGTCTTACTTTTATGTAACATTTGTCTTACTTTTATGTAACATTTGTCTTATTTTTATGTAATATTTGTCTTACTTTTATGTAACATTTGTCTTACTTAAAAGCTTCAATATATAGCTACTATTGCTCCGATCAGAATTCATTGCGTGATCTGTATAGACTTTAGTTAAGGTACCAGTCGACCGACACATAGCCCTATATCTATCCATGTTGTATCAACAATTATTTCTTATCTAACAGATAAGCCATTTGTGTTATTCTTCTTAACCCTCAGCAAGGTAGAGCAACAGAAATATATAACTGATTTTAAATAATGACAGTACCACACAAATGTTGACACTCTATAGGTCACAATAGCAATCTTAATAAAAACTTGAATTTCATACTTATATATTTAAAAAAACAACGATTTAATTTTATAAAAAATGACAGTCTGAAAAAATTACATTAAAACCTGAAAAAAAAAAGCGTGGGTTTATAAAACAGAAGTTCCGGCCTTCTGAAAAAACTTTTCAACATCCTTGACGATGAATTTATTGACAAAAGTTGGAGAAATTTCGTTATAAACCAGGTTTCCGTTATATACTAAAAATTATCATTTTTCAGTGTATATTCTGAGGGTGTCACTTTCAGTATTTCCTAGTAAAGAAGTAAAGTTCCCAAGAGGTGCGTCGGAACAGATAAAGTGTAAGATTCATCTGTTTCTGTAACCTCGGCATATGAAGAAATTCTGTGGTTAGCACAAAGCCCAGCCGCCTTTAACTCCCCCAACTAAAGTCAGGTACCCATTTAAAGCTAGACATACTCAAAACTAGACCTTTCTCCTTGCCCGCGGTAGTACGCTATGAATAGGGGATTACCGTAGACCAGTGCACCGTATACATTACGTATTGAAAGCAGTGACTGTGTGACGTAAGAGCAGGAGGGTTGTGATGATGAAGCCGGCAGGAAGAACAGCAGCCATTGTTGCTATTGATTGTAAATAAATTATTACTTGTGGTTTGTTTTTTGTTTTTTGTAGCCACGCCTGCGATTAAGTGAATTTCTTACAGCATTTAAAAGTATGACTTATATTTTGTGGTGACAACTTCTTTCAAAACAGTCACATATTCTATTTGTGTGATATCAATTAACCAAAGATATATTTAAAAAAAAAATGTTGACCGCTGGGCATCACCGATATTTAAGCCGGCCCTGATGAACAAAACAACCAAACTTTCGTAAGTTATAAAGTGTAGGATCCGCTTTCTTCAAACATCAAACACTTGCGGTTTTTATTATTTTTTTTTATTTTTGTAATCATACAAACTCAAAGCCGTCATGAAACCGCACTGCGTATGTCTGCATGTGTGTGAGTGAGTGTGTGTGCGTGCGTGTGGCCCCCACGTCTTTCATTCACACCAGTAACAAAACACACACTCACACACACACACACACAATCTGAGAGAATCACTCACTCTAATTATGTGACGTACGTCATCACAAACCGCCATTTTTTTTGTGAATCCCGTCACGTGACCTCACTTTCAATAGCGGAAAAAAAAATAACAAAAACAAAGACTAAGTGTAAAACCAACCCCCCCCCCTCCAGATCATAGCAGTCCCTGATTGTTTAATCCGTTGATTGGTTTGAAGATCAATTGAGATACCCACGTTCAATTCTGTCTACCGTTTCTCACTAAAACCTCAACTCAGTATTGCGAAATTGAAACGAAAAAAGAAACGAAACGAAATGAGCAACCCCCTTTTTTTTTTTGTTTGCTTTTTTGTTGTAGATACCTTCATTCCAACGCTTTGCTTAACGAGGCGGAAACGTCTTATTGTCTTGGTCGCTGACACAACAGTGTCCGACACGTCGCGACACACCTGGAGAAACACGTGGTGGTCACGTTTGTTGTTATTTGTTATATTTTCTTGTTCATCATCTTAGTAATTAGAAGTGGTGGTGGTTGGGGGGGGGGGGAGTACTTTTACGTGAGTTGCGGTTTTGGTCGAGGGACTGAAATATTAAAACGTTATGGGCAAGCCCAAAAGTGCTGTCAAGTGTTTTGTTGTTTTGTCACATGACTGTACGACTGCTGTTTGTGACTGCTGTTAGTGACTGCTATTAGTTTCTTCTTTGATGAAATCGCGTGCAAAGATTGTGCATAATTCTTTTTGTTTTTGTGACGCGGTGGCATTGTTGTGTACAAGTACTTTTTGTGTACAAGTACTTTTGGTGTACATGTACTTTTGGTGTACAAGTACTTTTTTGTGTGCAAGTACTTTTTGTGTACAAGTACTTTTTGGTTTTGTTTATTTGTGTGAATAGGAAATGTCATGTACTGGTTGTCTAGCACGGCGAGTAAAAGAATGTTTGACCCTAAAGGATGTTAACTCTCCAACTACCATCTTCAATGATGTTAGCTCTTCAACTACCATCTTCAATCATGTTAGCTCTCTAACTACCATCTTCAATGATGTCAACTCTCCAACTACCATCTTCAATGTCAACTCTCCAACTACCATCCCCAATGATGTAAAATCTCCAACTACCATCTTCAATGATGATAGCTCTCCAACTACCATCCTCCCAAAATGTTGACTCTATAACTGCAATCTAAAAAAAAAATGTTAGCTCTTCGTGTACTCATCTCTCCACAAATGTTTCCAAACTTGCTTACCTCCAGACTAAGTGCGTCCAAAGTATCACACATCGAGATACATCGAGATACATGTAATAAAATATATATGACAACACTATTATAATACATGTATAACTTCCGGTAAATAATGTCAACCGACCAATCATCATCCTCAGTATGACCGACCAATCATCGTGCATTAATATCCGGGTGAGGAATCCACCTGACCTGGTGATGTGACCACATTTGGCGGTTAAATCCGAGATGACTTAAATTTATTATTTTTTTTTCGAAAGTCATTCTTTGAAGCGCCTTGCCGCGTGCCTGATAGCAGTTGTGAATTTTTGATGAAGGAGTGGAAAGGAAAAAAAAATCAGCGGAGCGAGCGAACGAGCATTGGCAGCCAAGGGCCAATAACCCATGACGGATCAATGCGTTCCCGTCAAAGTTATTATCTCCGGGAGTTACCTCCCGTGTTTTTTTTTTATCGACACGTCATAAAGCGCCCAGTGGATCCTCATTAGCAGGACTTCCCCTCCCCCCTTACCTTTTTCACAGACAGGGGGGAGGAGGGGCGCTGCTAGTGAGACCTTTCCCTCCACCCCCATCTCCCCCCCCCGGTCAGTCCTGGGTGGGTAGGGTGTCAGGGGGAAGGGGGAGAGATGGAAGAAGAGGCGTTAAACAGAGATCCATATCAGAAACACCAATACGTTTTTAGTAAAATTACGTAAAGGGCGTAGTAAAGAACGGGGAGTGGGGTGGGGGGTGTGTGTGGGGGGAGGGGGGTTGGGGAATGTGTCAGTAAAATATATGAATGATTGATTTAGGGCTCGTAGTGCCAGGGGACAAATTGGAAACAGAGTGACTACTGATTGACGATATCTGACGTGCGGGATTAACGGATAAGTCTCTCTGAGTGATTTATTCAGTCAATCTGTGATTTATTTACTGATAGTTGTAATGATTGTGGGGGGGGGGCTTCCTTTTTTTTTTTTTTTTTAAAAAGTGAGATTTGAATAATTAACGAAACAAAATGGTTGGGCTTACCCAGTAATGGCGAGTCATTTTGATTTTTTTAAAATTGATTCTGATTTTTCTTCTAGACCATTAGATTGTTTCGGTTTTTTATATTTTTTTTACGTAATATATTTACCAAGGTTGGCAGCTAATATTTAATTTTTTGTTTACATTATTGCTTTTTTAATTTATCCTGTTTGAAATTTTTTTTAATGTGTTTAATACTTATATATATATATATTTATATTATACAGGGCGGGCTCTGGGCATATGCGACATAGGCAATTGCCTAGGGCGCCAAATTGCCTGGGGACGGCTCTGTTTATATATTTATGCATATATTTATTTATTTATTTATATCACATGCAGCAGTTGACTTCGTTCATCACATGCAGTGCCAAAGTCACCGTTTTTACCATTAGTAATCGATACTGTTTATCACAATTTTCCTTTACATCCACTTCAAATCTAAAAAAGAAACACTTAATGCTACAAAAAAAAAAACAACACTTGTATGCAAGATAAAAAATAATGAGAGATGTTATAAATATGACCCCCCTCCCTCCCCGACACCCCCTCCTCTGTCCAGTGCGACCCAGGGAGCCAGTTTGTTTTTATTTTTTTTACCCTTGTGGTGTGACAAGTTTCTCTATTGTCGTCTGCTGCCGTGTACCGTCCCATTACCGTCATTATCACAGCCAGGAGGGGAGAGACCCTCTCTGAGTCTGAGAGACTTCGGCGCTGCGCATGACCGTGACGTCGTCTAGCTCAGATGATCTCATACCTCTTTTTTTTTGGCAGATTAATCCACCCACTCTCCCCCTCCCATAAATCCCTCCCAGTAAGACGCCCTCTTTGAGAACTATCTCACATATTTCTCAACCCCTTACCCAGTGCCAAACCTAGGGATTTTGGGGCCCGGGGGGGGGGCTTGGCCTCTTTGGGGGCCCCTGCATTTTGACATTCGACACCATGACATGAGATAATGAGCTTATTATTTAATGTAAAAAAAACAATTTTTTGGGCCCCCCCGTCAAGCTGGGGCCAGAGGGACTTTCAAATTTGGACCCCTCCCCTCATCCCATGTACGCCTCTGCCCTTACCCAATTTCCACTATCTTTATTTCAAAGTTAGCGACTTCAAAAGTTGAGACTAATGGCACAGTGTCCGATATGTTGCGTCACATTTTTATTTTATTAACATAAATATCGATTATAGTGTCAGACATTATGATCATAGCTCTGAGCTAGGAGTTGACCATTCAAGCGACTGGTCATTTTAATATATGAGTCGACCTCAATTTAAGTTACTAGACTGCTGGACTCTGTTATATTATGTCGGCCCTAATTAGGTCAGTTAACCACTGCTATTGATTTCAATTTAAGCTCACTGTTTTGATGGAATCTGTTTACGTAATGTCCAGCCTTGATAAGTAAGTTGACCACTGCTATGAGTTCATTTTAAGTTCACAGTTTTCTATTTGCCTTATTGTAATAAAAAAATGATAAATACTGGACAGAAGTTCAGATAGTCGACATTAACATGGCTGATCACAGTGAGTCCTGTAACAATGAGTACGGAATTAGTCCAGTTCCACTGTTGTGCTAGTCTCTCTCTCTCT
>JAGDYQ010000109.1:2704328-2786828 GCA_021962125.1 Bulinus truncatus
TTTAAACACTAAAAAAAATATGCTAGGGTAATTTACAAATTTTTGTTTAAATATTCTTTTGTGAGATGGAAAAAATTTAATTAATTTTCTATTTTAAATGAACACGTACCTTTACTTTCGACCCCTAATTGTCTCTTCACTTGGGCCTTCTAAGTTTTTACAGGGGCTACATTATGCACCTTTGTCTAAGCCCCACCCCACCCTTCCCCCACACACACACTCACAGAACTGCTCTGAATAAACACAACGTATCATATTAAACACAACATATCATATTAAACACAACGTATCATATTAAACACAAAGTATACATGATAGTCCAGGGACGAGACGTGTTACCGGCCATAATTCTTAGAGAAAAATGTATCAATGTTTTTATGTTGTATACAAAGCACAACAGAACATAGATTTATATATTTGTATAGTATAAGTCATTAGACTAACAACATATACAGTTTATATAAAACTAAATGTTATAATATATATATATATATATATATATATATATATATATATATAGTGGTACACGTATGGCCGAGTGGTGTAGATACTCGGCTGTCGACCTGAGAGTCCTGGGTTCGATCCTCAGTGAGGCCCATGGAATTTTTTCAGGTGAAATTTGATGCAAAGTCGTCCCATAAGTCCATTAGCATTTAAATGGGTACCTAACTTAAGTTGGGAAGTAAGAGCAGCTGGGCGTTGTGCTAACCACACAATCCCTTCTTATGCCAAGGTACACTATTACATCTGCCCCGATGGTCCGTTAGGGCTAAGGGAACTTACTTTTATATATATATATACATACATATATATATATATATATATATATATATATATATATATATATATAGATAGATAGATAGATAGATGGATAGATAGATAGATAGATAGATACTTGTAGTCATTTTATTATGAATGAATATACTAACTATATTCAATAAACACAGAGCCACCATATAGAATTTTCTATAAATATGACCGGCAACACTCACGCCTCGTCCCTACATGATACTAAACACATGACAACATAAATGTCAATACATACATTTATTATAGCCCCTTCTGTTGCTTAGCTAAGGTAAAATAAAATATCCTCAAATCTAGACCAATCGAGAGGTTTGGGGAAATAGATATAGTATCACTGGAAGCATAACTTTCATCATAACCATTTCTTGCTTCGTCTAATAATTACATTTTTCAATAATCGCGCCTTTTTCGTGTTTCTTCTCCAAAATGTAAAGACAACCGTGTAACTGATAAATGTCAAATCTGATATTATCAAATTCTTATCAATGAATTAACTGTGGACTTAGAAAATAAATAAATAAATAAAAAGCTGATATTTGTTTGAGCACGTCGTCCCAATCTATTGGCGTTCTGTTGACATTTTTCTACGTCCTCAAAGCCTATTGCGTTTTGTTGACTTTTTCTACGTCCTCAACGCTTTTAGCGTTTTGTTGACCTTTTTCTACGTCCTCAACGCTGCACGGCGATGTGGCGCAAGCAGTACGAAGTTAAAGCAATAAAAGGAAACGGTATTGAACAATTTGTAGCCCGCCTTCGCAAGTGTGAAAATTTGCTCCAGGGTACAAAACAGTTCGATCCCCCCCCCGGTCATATAGGGCATGTTCCTCGTGACTCATGTTCGCTGCTGAACAAGTTTTATCCCATGGTGGAAAGTCCGGAATAAAAATGCACGAAGTGTATCCCATTTTAAACAAGTTGCAGTACTTTTAACCCCATTATAGTACTGGCTCTCAGTGTAATAGTACTGGCTCTCAGTGTATTAGTACTGGTTATCATTGTAATAGTACTGGCTCTATGTGTAATAGTGCGTTTCCACAAATGACCGCTGACATCTGGCGAATGTCAACATTGCTAATGCGCACTCCACAAATCACATCAGATGTTCAACAAGGCTCACATGTCATCTTGTTGTGAACTCTCACAGATGACATACAGTGTACAGGTGCACAGAAGAAAAAGTGTCATTTTGTTGCACGCCCCGTTGTATTTGTATTACCGTAGACGAGAATTCGATGTATGATGAATACATCGTAGTAAAAAGGCCCGAAGACTTCTTCAATAGTTCCACCTCATTGCAGGGCTAAAATAAATTTACAGCAGGTGTTAGGTATATCTCTGTTATCAACGTGGGTGCCGACCCGCTGGGGGGGAATAGCCTCCCTCGCACCCTCCTCCCCCACCCTCTCTCCCATCTACGCCACCGACGAGGCGCCATGACGTAGGAGTTAGCTATCGTTTGTTAAATTGTATGCCACTTATTTCAAGGTGACATTTGTGAGTTTCAAACCACACCCCTTTCACAACACTGACTGCCACACGACTAACAAGGCAAGTCTACCCCCACACCAACCCACTCCCCAACCCCCAGTATTTAAAATTACGCTATTCTCCGTAAAAATCAACCAGTACTGGTGTACTATAAAAGTATCAAGGTTCGACTTTTATATTTGATCTGAATCCGGTTCAACATATGCCAATTATTTTATTGTCGTTTGTGTGTTGTTTGTGTGGATGAATTCCAAATGTCAGCAGAGTTTGAGTTGTTTGTGTGATGAATTCAAATGTCAGCAGAGTTTGTGTTTTATTTGTGTGATGAATTCAAATGTCAGCAGAGTCTGTGTGTTGTTTGTGTGATGAATTCAAATGTCATATGCGACATTTTAAAATTCAATAAAACAATAAAAACTAAAACGCAGTCTTTGTGTAAGAAGGCAGCGGTGAGACATTTGATATACTTCGTCTCAGTTGAATCAATTGCTCTGATATTGATTGACGCTGGACACAGAAGTCATTAAACAAATTTTGTTTGGATTCTTGGACAACAAACTGATGGTCAAACGGAAATGGGCGAAAGTTTAAAAGGAGAGGACGAATGTAATATTCTCTCTCTCTCACACACACACACTCACACACATACACATACACGCACACTAGCTACACACTGACATACACACTTTTCTATAGCATTTATATACTCACATACACACACACTCACACACAAACACTCACCATACAGACATATACGTGCCCAATATCCCCAGCCCTTCTTACACACTGGGTGTACCGCTGACACTGCTTGGTGTACCGTGGCTAAATAATTAATTGATATTCCAAGTTTATGTTGAATCTTTGTTAAAGTGTGTTTGTTATTTTACCGGAAATTTATTATGCTCATCAAAACACCCAACTGGAACTAAAATAAAAAAAAAAGTCATTTTCACATGAATATACGATTTTTATATATGTTTGTTTTTAGTCCTTCCTATTATTTATTTTTCATAAGTGTGTCTCCGAATTTTCGTAACAGTTCAAGCATGCCTCCGAAATTTCGTAACAATTCATGTGTGCCTCCGAGATTTCGTAACAGTTTAAGAGTGCGGCGAGTTGAAAAAGATTTCGGAGCACTGGCCTATAGGATTCGACGGATCTACGTAATAAGTGAACGTCCCGTCCCCCTCTAAATACTCATTACAATTATAGACCTACTACTTAAAGTATAATCTATGCAATACTGTCCGTAGCGTAGGGAGAGTAGTGCGGGTTGTGCGAACGAACAGGGGCGCCAAACGAAGAAGGGGGGCGCCGAAATAATTTGTCTAAGATTTTTCGCTCTTTTCACAACTTTTCATCTTGAGGAGGGCGCGAAAAAAAAATGTAGCTTGCACAGTGCTCCACAACAGCTAACTATGGCTCTTACTACTGTATATTATGTACTATGTATCAGGTGAATATTTGTATGTCACCTGTGAAGTTAGAGAATCTGTTTGATTGTTACTGTTCAGGTCTGTGTGAATAATTAATGAGTTGTCCCAAAAAACAAAAGTTATATTTGGAGTAATTAGCAGCTGGAGTCGGATTGGCGACTACACACATCGCTCCGCGACAAGCTGAGCTTCGGAGCTACCAATGTCACATTTACAGGCGGATTAAATCGATCTCTTGATTGCTTCATTAGGAATGTATCGTCTCTACAAAGAATCGATTCTTTGTTGTTGAGTACATTGTAGTCGATATTAGGTTCGAATGTGCAACACAATCAGCAGTGCTTGGTGTATGCTATACAATCAGCTGTGCTTTGTGTATGCTATACAATCAGCTGTGCTTTGTGTATGCTATACAATCAGCTGTGCTTTGTGTATGCTATACAATCAGCTGTGCTTTGTGTATGCTATACAATCAGCTGTGCTTTGTGTATGCTATACAATCAGCAGTACTTGCTCTGTGATATACAACCAGCTGTGCTTGGTGTATGCTATACAATCAGCAGTACTTGCTCTGTGCTATACAATCAGCTGTCATTCGTGTGTAATTTAAATGCAGCATATGTTTGCTATGTATAAACTTGCTTGGTGTATTGAACACAATCAGCAGTGATTGGACAGTAGAACACAATAAGCAGTGCTTGGTAAAAGGTATACTTCAACTCCATTTTTTGGAGTATAGAACACGATAAACTCTTATTAGTGCAGTATAAGTAAAGTTTTCTTTGTTTGTTATATAAGTATGAAGCGCAATCAATAATTGTTCAAGTATTCCCACAATCAATGGGCAGACCACAAGAATCTCGACAAGATACTTGAATGTGTACAAGATGGAGAGAACGTAGCCAGGTTATGGTACAACATGCTGCTGTTGTTGTTTTCCTTTAAATCAAAAGTTTCTCAGCAGAAACCTATTTATAGGGCTGGCCTACTTGTGGTGCTAAATCACAAAAAATGTGTCGCATCTAAAGTTGGATTCAGCCTTACCATTAACCACCATTAACAGACAGGTTATTAAGTCGACTTGCCAGTGGACCCCCCATTGAACGGTAAACTTGTTCAGCCCCTCCCCCCCCACACACACACCCACACAATCGAATCAAAGCTTCAGCTGCGGGCTTGCATGAACTATTTTCAGACCCCAGTCCAACCACTACCTACACCGATATTAAACCAGAAAATGATGAATATAAATTCAAAATTTCACTTCATTGCATCTTGTTTCTCGACGGTAGTAGCGATGAATTACAAGCATGCTGTGTGGGAGTGCACCCATATAAAGATAACCGCTTCTGCTGGAAACCAATGAATCTACACAGATAGTTGCTTTAAGTCAAAATTAACTCTCTCACGTTTTTTATTTTATTTACTATAGTGGCGTTTGATTTGTTTTAAAGAAAATGGAACTGTAATAAAGAAACATTGACTATTTGCCACATGCTGTTTTAGTAGGTAAATATCATATGGTATATGTGGGTATGTTTCAATTTGCCACATGCTGTTTTAGTAGCTAAATATCATATGGTATTTGTGGGTGTGGTTTCATTGATTATTCGTTGTCATCACACAGACGTTAACCCATGTACCCTGACAAATACATCCACATAATGTTCGCGTCTCTCGGTGACTTACTTTTATAAGTGGCAGGCCTATGTTTCACAGCACACCCGATTCCTTGACCCCCTACCCCCGGGGGGGGGGGGGGCACATTTCCTTTCGATTTCAGCATTATGTGCAACCTTTTGTCTGGTGTGGTATCAATGGAGTGGGGTCATTGGGGGGGGGATTAAGAATAAGTAAAGGTGACACATATCATAATGCAGGACTGGACTGTTAAAGACACAAACAGAGAAAGAGAGAGAGAGAGAGAGAGAGAGAGAGAGAGAGGGAGAGAGAGAGAGAGAGAGAGAGAGAGAGAGATCAATACGTATAGAAACATGAGAACTCATTCCTGTGTAGATTCATTGGTTTCCAGCAGAAGCGGTTATCTTTATATGGGTGCACTCCCACACAGCATGCTTGTAATTCATCGCTACTACCGTCGAGAAACAAGATGCAACGAAGTGAAATTTTGAATTTATATTCATCATTTTCTGGTTGAATATCGGTGTAGCTATTGGTGTAACTAGGTTTTGGCAGAGGTGTCTTACTTTGCCACCATCAAGGTGTGGCATTTTTGCCACCATCAAGGAGTGGCATTTTCGCCACTTTAGTTCTATATAGGTCGATACTGGAGCGGTATTTCCAGAGTCGGCTCCTGGCGCCACTAATGTTATTTAAGCTACATGTGTGTAGTTCATGTGAGTGGGATTGCTAAAGGTGAAGAAATTCAGAAAAATACCCCCCCCCTTCCCAACCAAAATACTAACCTTAAGCAGGGATAATCTGGAGCAAAATATTATCTTTCAATATACAAATATTTTTTTTATTGTACAGCCAACTTAATGTAGAATATAAAGGTGATTTAATAATATTTTAAACAAGGGAGTGCACTATTTCTCAAATCTACGTAAACGTTTACGGTGGCGTGCCACGATTTTCCAGCTTGACAGATACAATACCTCTTATTTCCCATGGTTGTTACCGAGGTTCGAACTCAGGACTCCCAGGTCGACAGCAGCCCCGTAGCGTGAAAATTCTACAGCAGGGGCCAAGCATTCTACAGCAGGGGGCCAGGCAATAGCGGGGGGGGGGGGCAGGAAATACATTTTACTAAGTTGAAAAAATAAGCAGGGGGGCAGGAAATACATTTTATTAAGTAGTACAAATAAGCAGGGGGGAAGACGAAACGCAGGGGGGGGCCCGGCCCATTGGCCGCCCGCACTCTACGGGCCTGGTCGACAGTCCAGTAATATTGGAACCTCTTATATAAATATGTGACCATAATGAAGAGACAGGCAGAACATACTAGTGTTTACTTCATTTACCAAAAAATGTCTGATTTCATCTCCTGTGAATGATGCAGTGAACTGGATGGGAGTGACCGTGGATGGCAGTGACCGTGGATGGCAGTGACCGTGGATGGCAGTGACCGTGGATGGAAGTGACCGTGGATGGCAGTGACCGTGGTTGGCAGTGACCGTGGATGGGAGTGTCCGTGGATGGCAGTGACCGTGGATGGCAGTGACCGAGGATGGGAGTGACCGTGGATGGCAGTGACCGTGGATGGCAGTGACCGTGGATGGGAGTGACCGTAGATGGCAGTGACCGTGGATGGGAGTGACCGTGGATGGGACTGACCGTGGATGGCAGTGACCGTGGATGGGACTGACCGTGGATGGCAGTGACCATGGATGGCAGTGACCGTGGATGGCAGTGACCGTGATGGCAGTGACCGTGGATGGGACTGACCGTGGATGGGACTGACCGTGGATGGGACTGACCGTGGATGGCAGTGACCGTGAATGGCAGTGACCGTGGATGGCAGTGAACGTGGATGGGAGTGACCGTGGATGGGACTGACCGTGGATGGCAGTGACCGTGGATGGGAGTGACCGTGGAATTCAGTGACCGTGGATGGGAGTGACCGTGGATGGCAGTGACCGTGGATGGGAGTGACCGTGGATGGGAGTGACCGTGGATGGGAGTGACCGTGGATGGCAGTGACCGTGGATGGCAGTGACCGTGGATGGGAGTGACCGTGGATGGGACTGACCGTGGATGGCAGTGACCGTGGATGGCAGTGACCGTGGATGGCAGTGACCGTGGATGGCAGTGACCGTGGATGGGAGTGACCGTGAATGGGAGTGACCGTGGATGGGACTGACCGTGGATGGCAGTGACCGTGGATGGCAGTGACCGTGGATGGCAGTGACCGTGGATGGGAGTGACCGTGGATGGCAGTGACCGTGGATGGGACTGACCGTGGATTGGAGTGACCGTGGATGGGAGTGACCGTGGATGGGGGTGACCGTGGATGGGAGTGACTGTGGATGGGAGTGACCGTGGATGGGAGTGACCATGGATGGCAGTGACCGTGGATGGCAGTGACCGTGGATGGGAGTGACCGTGGATGGGAGTGACCGTGGATGGGAGTGACCGTGGATGTTATGGGCTCGATTAAGTAGAGCCCGTCCCTATGGGGGGGAGGCAAATTATGAGTATACGTAGAAACCCCTACCCCACTACTAAAAAGGGGGAGGGGCCCTAATGTGACTTTAATTTGTAAATTCACAAGGAAAGGAAATCCAGACAATTGTCAGGGGTTCCCGGCCTAAAAATGATGTACCGTTTAGTGGTTGTCCAAGGGGGCCCCATTTTTCAAAGCGCCTATTATTATTATTATTTGCAACATGTTTCCATAGACTGCACCCTCCCAACCACTTTGCCAAGGGTTCCAATGTGTAGTCGAATTCATTCACCTAGGGCCCAATATGTAGGCGAATTCATTCACCTAGGGCCCAATATGATTACCGTTGCCCCATCATTTTGAGGATCACTGTCCAAAAAACTCCTAATAAGCCTAACAACTGTGGTCTTCCATTTCCAGGTTGCCCAAAATCAGACAAGACGAGTGCAGTAACGCAGCGCCTTTTTGTCTGTATGTGTTTTTTTTTTTTTGTTTTTCCTAAACGGTGCAACCACATTAAAAAAAATAATAATAATAAAAAAGAAAATGTTCCACGCCCAAGATGGCCGCCATGTACACGCGACCTGTAGCTGAGATTCCTTTGTTTTACATATTTTTTTTTCAACCGCTTAGAGTCACAAGAGAGCGTAGTTAAAACTTCTCCCTTGCAGCGACGAGTGAGTATTCTCCCCTCCTCCCCCCCCCCCACCTCACTCCAATCATTTAGCTTGGCAGCATTGATCAGTGTGAGAGAGAGAGAGAGGGGGGGGGAGAGGGAAATAAAACATGGCATCTCGGATCCACAGGGTTATCGCGTGAAAAATTGTGAACTCATGTGTATGTCGTCTGCTTGTGTGGTGTCGTCTGCTTGTTATATATTTTTTTTGTTCTTTTTAATTTCTAAGGAAGGTAAGTGTCCCGCCTGTCGTCAAATCGTTGTATATTGTTGTGATTTATTGCACAGTGCCGGCTCTCATGCTGGGACAGAACTGCCAACTTGCATAATTTTATATCCAAATCTAGATAATATTTCTTGAGCCATCTAGTCAGTACCGCCGAGAGGGGGGGGGCAAATGCCCAGGGGCCCGGCGAGTTTTAGGGGCTCGGACTGAGCTGGCCAATCAACTTTTGAAAATAGTATTATCAGCACGGGGTGGGGGCCGTGACAGCCCTGCCCAGGGGCCCGAAATTTCTGTCGGTGGGCCTGCAACTAGTTATAATAAAAAAAAAACTAGATTTATTTTATTAGGCATTTGGTTAGATATAAAACCTCGATTATTTGCTATATTTTTTACATCAATTTATTTGTAGTTTTCGTCTATTTGTTTTTTTTTTGGATAATTATTCACAGAACAGTTGGCAGAGTTCTAGACTGTTAAAGGATCGGATAGGTGGCTAGCAGTAAAAAGATAACTCTAGTTTCAAAGCAGCTCACAGCTCTGTGTAGGGATGATGCCCCCTTATGTTTTTGAATGCAAGTGTCAATACTGAATCTCGACATAGTGATTGGCTTTGTTGACATTGTTGTTGTATTGTTCTTGTGACCTTGAGGGTGTGAATGGATAGTTCAGAGGTCAATCGGTAATTGATTGATCGCATTGTTATTCTTTCGTTCCCTTAGATAATATTGTGAGTGGGCGGACAGAGATAATTTGTTCAGTTTTATTTTTTTGTTTAAAACTACAATTAGAATGTGGGGAATAAAGTACCTGGTGATTAATCTCATGCCTGGTGACAAGATTGTTCACATGATTAATGCGTTGTTGACATCTTTAAAATTACACGTCATGTTGACGCGTTGATTAATATATACGTGTATTTGTTGTATAAGTGTACCAGCATATGTAATTATGTGTGTTGTTGTTTTGTAAACATTTGACCCCGGGGGAGGGGGGGACAGGGGCGTGGTAAGGTCTTTCATGGGCCAAGTCTATTTCGCAAATAAAGGGTAAACGGGGGCCCCACGTTGGAGAACAATTTATTCTCGAGTCAAGTGTGCTAAGACACATAGCAACGAATACATGTATAAAATGTTTGAATATATTTGATCTGCTGGTTTGATATATTTGATCTGCTGGTTGGATTTGATCCGTTGCTAAGAGATCCGATAAACAAAAAAAGTGGAAATCAAAGAACATTGGAATGTTCCTTATATAGTTCAAAAAACATCTTGATAGAAATACAAACTTGATCTTATTTTTGCCGGTGGTCTTGAACTTGGTAGAAGAAACACCACACGTGACAGATCATATACACACGTGACAGATCATACACACGTGACAGATCATACACACATGACAGATCATACACACGAGACAGATCATACACACGCGACAGATAATACACACGGGACAGATCATACACACGTGACAGATCATACACACGCGACAGATCATACACACGGGACAGATCATACACACGCGACAGATCATACACACGCGACAGATCATACACACGCGACAGATCATACACACGGGACAGATCATACACACGCGACAGATCATACACATGGGACAGATCATACACACGGGACAGATCATACACACGCGACAGATCATACACACGGGACAGATCATACACACGTGACAGATCATACACACATGACAGATCATACACACGCGACAGATCATACACACGCGACAGATCATACACACGTGACAGATCATACACAAGTGATAGATCATACACACGCGACAGATCATACACACGTGACAGATCATACACACGTGACAGATCATACACACTTGACAGATCACACACACGCGACAGATCATACACACGCGACAGATCATACACACGCGACAGATCATACACACGCGACAGATCATACACACGCGACAGATCACACACACGCGACAGATCATACACACGGGACAGATCATACACACGGGACAGATCATACACACGTGACAGATCATACACACATGACAGATCATACACACGCGACAGATCATACACACGCGACAGATCATACACACGTGACAGATCATACACAAGTGATAGATCATACACACGCGACAGATCATACACACGTGACAGATCATACACACGTGACAGATCATACACACTTGACAGATCACACACACGCGACAGATCATACACACGCGACAGATCATACACACTTGACAGATCATACACACGCGACAGATCATACACACTTGACAGATCATACACACGCGACAGATCATACACACGCGACAGATCATACACACGTGACAGATCACACACACGCGACAGATCATACACACGGGACAGATCATACACACGTGACAGATCATACACTCGTGACAGATCATACACACGGGACAGATCATACACACGCGACAGATTTACACACGCGACAGATCATACACACGCGACAGATCGTACACACGTGACATTGACATGTGTATGAGTTTCATTTATTCTGGCGTGCAAACCAAAAGAGATCAATCTTTCAGCAGAATAAGTTCACAGACTGGACTTCACAGACTGGACATCTCAGACTGGACTTCACAGACTGGATATCTCAGACTGGACTTCTCAGACTGGACTTCACAGACTGGACTTCACAGACTGGACTTCTCAGACTGGACTTCACAGACTGGACTTCACAGTCTTGACATCACAGACTGGACCTCTTAGACTGGACTTCACAGACTGGACTTCAAAGTCTTGACTTCACTGACTGGACTTCACAGACTGGACTTCACAGACTGGACTTCACAGACTGGACTTCTCAGACTGGACTTCTCAGACTGGACTTCACAGACTGGACTTCTCAGACTGGACTTCACAGACTGGACTTCACAGTCTTGACATCACAGACTGGACCTCTCAGACTGGACTTCACAGACTGGACTTCTCAGACTGGACTTCACAGACTGGACTTCACATTCTGGACTTCTCAGACTGGACTTCACAGACTGGACTTCACAGACTGGACTTCACAGACTGGACTTCACAGACTGGACTTCACAGTCTTGACTTCACAGACTGGACTTCTCAGACTGGACTTCACAGACTGGACCTCTCAGACTGGACTTCATAGACTGGACTTCACAGACTGGACTTCACAGACTGGACTTCACAGACTGGACTTCTTTGACTGGACTTCACAGACTGGACTTCACAGACTGGACTTCTTTGACTGGACTTCTCAGACTGGACTTCACAGACTGGACTTCACAGACTGGACTTCACAGACTGGACTTCTCAGACTGGACTTCACAGACTGGACTTCTCAGACTGGACTTCTCAGACTGGACTTTACAGACTGGCTTTCTCAGCTGCAGTGGAGAATTTATATCAATATTTGTTTTACAAAATTTGGTAATACACTGCGGGTTTATTCATTTTTAACGATTCAAAAAAAAGAGGATTTCATTAGTTCTTCAAAGTTTACCCTAAGAAAAATGTCGTCTCGTGAAAGTTAATCAGCAAAAATTTTTTTAGAAATTCGAACATAAACTTCGTTACTGTTAATTATGCCAAATCACCAAGATCTGTGCTAATGTTGGTTTGCGAAAACAAAGATCAGTGCTCATACTGGGTCACAAAAACAAAGATGAGTGTTCGTATTGGATCACGAAAACAAAGATCAGTGCTGGTATTGGATCACGAAGTATAGATGTTAAACAACCATTGGACTTTATTCTTTATAGACCCCCCCCCCATTTCACTTCAGTATCCCTGCATGCGCTCTATGAGACAGGAAAGCATCCAATATAAAATATAAAGAGTTAATATATAGGTCAGTTTACTGGGCCCCCGGGGGGGGGAATGAAGTTAAATAGCAGTCCGTGCGTCATCAGATGAAATTAAAATGGAAACATCTTTAATATCCTCGAACCCAAAAGCATTTGTGCAGACCGTAACAACAGCGCACAATACAAATCACATTAAAAATTTACTTGAAATTAAATTGCAGCCAATTTAAAACTAATTCCAACGTTGACCTTTTTATCCCCCTAAAATGTCACTTGAAGACATTTCATCGTCATGACTTGACATTTTCAGTAGCTGGGGTTGGGGTGGGTGGGTGGGTGTGTGTATGGGGGGGGGGATCCATTCACCATACAGTGTGTGTGTGTGCATTATGTTTGTTTATATTGTTGTTATTTTGAAGCAAACGACAAAAAATAATGCTTTTATTGATAATTAAAGTTTAATTTTTTTTGCATTCAAAAAGTTGTCATAAACTTGTGAGTGAATCTAATCTGAGTTCAGGAGAAGGAATCTGACAGTTAGTGAACATCTATTTACCTGTCATCTTTGAACCTAGCTTCCCTGTTGTCTATCTATCTATCTATCTATCTATCTATCTATCTATCTATCTATCTATCTATCTATCTATCTATCTATCTATCTATCTATATATCTATTTATCTATTTATCTATTTATCTATTTATCTATTTATCTATCTATCTATCTATCCATCTATCTATCTATCTGTATATCTGTATATCTGTCTATCTAATTAACTATCTTTATATAGTACTTACCTCATTACCTACAAAATGGATGCCAGCAGTTTTGGCAGATATCTATTAATTTTAAAAAAAGTCTCCGAGGCTTATCATAACCAGGGCGCCTGCAACAATAAAACCGGCACTGCCCAACTACACACA
Organism: Bulinus truncatus; assembly: GCA_021962125.1. Taxonomy (NCBI): domain Eukaryota; kingdom Metazoa; phylum Mollusca; class Gastropoda; family Planorbidae; genus Bulinus; species Bulinus truncatus. The sequence goes on from JAGDYQ010000109.1 coordinate 2,717,796, forward strand.
AACCTACTATCCACCCACAACCCATGCTCCCAGCTGTCTCGTACCTGCCTGTCTAAATAATCCCGTGGAGACGTTTGACAGTGGCCCAAAGCCCCGCGCCCCTAACGGTGTCTCCATGCTGATGTACGGCACATAACCAACACTAGCTAATTCTTCGGTGGATTCCCCGGGAGCATATGGACGTTGCCCGGGAATGACCAGGCCGACTTCCTTGCAAAGTCGACACACGCCCAAGCGCAGCCCCCGTGGGTGAGGATAAGAGCTCATCACTTGAGACAGCGTGTGCCAAGATCAGGCTCTTTGAGCGAACTCGGCGCTTCTCGAGTCGGGACGATGGGGTGACGGGCAGAAATGTCCGCAGTCAGATGGAGCGGCCGTCCGAAACTGACCCGTGGTGGGGGCTCAGGTGGTATAGCAGGCACTAAATGCCCAGTGTCGTACTGGGCATTGTCCTATAGGTGCGTACTTTCGGGGGTTGAAGCCCTATGCCGATTCCCTTTGGCTGACACTGCAGAGAATTTGAGGAAACCGTGGATCATTTGCTTTTTTGAGTTTCCCCGGGCTGGCGGACCACATGTTGGACCAGTCGGGTAGTTTGCTGGCCATTTGGCCTTTATGGCAGTTCACACAACGTTTGATGCAACGGGCTCTAAGAGACTAAGTCTCAGCCCGCAGTTATCAATTAGAGAGTTCAGAGAGAGAGAGAGAGAGAGAGAGAGAGAGAGAGAGAGAGAGAGAGAGAAAGAGAGAGAGAGAGAGAGAAAGAGAGAGAGAGAGAGAGAGAGAGAAGAGAAAGAGAGAGAGAGAGGGCGGCTCTTGCGGCAGCATATTACACTCGTTCAGGGCCCAGCGTACATACTTTTTAGTTGTGAGTACCTCATATATTCGTCCACCCAGAGCCGTTCCTGCGTTTTAGGATCTCTAGACAAAGGAACATTTTAGGGCCCTAGATAAATGAACGTTTTGATGCCCCCCCCCAGCAAAGACTTATTTATGTCATTAGGGAACAAAACGCTTTCAAATTCGCTTGTAAATCATGGTCCCCCAAATATTCTTTAACAACAGGGCCCCTAAAGCTCCATCTATTTGGTCATGTTAGACCTAGCAGGTAACGGTAAAAGTCCCGATGGTGGGGCCTTTGTTTGGCTGTTGGGGGGGGGGGAAGGAGGTAGCGGCCGATGGCCTATCCACATAAATGGCTTTGCGTCCACCTATGCGTCATCTCATTCATCTGGTAGCGTGTTTTTCAATGCTGTTCTCTTTATTTACGTATTATGTATTTATTTTCCTCAGGGGAACTGACTCCACGTCCTGTTGACTAGATGTACGAACACACAGACAGACACACACAAACCTCATCAGGCAGTTGTAACACGCGACCGTCAGCGTACATTCCAATCCCAACCTCTCACGTTATCTCAAAACGAGGCTGAAACGTTCGCGGGGCGGGGCGAGGGGGGGGGCGGACTTCCCGTCCATGGAATATTACAAGAGTTACGAGCAAATCCAAGATGTTTGTTTGTTTGTCTGTTTTGGTTTTGTTTGTTTTGTTTTTGTTGAAAGCGACGTTGTAACTGGATCCGAGCATCAATCACTTTCAGCCAGATTCTGTTTACACAGTAAACAAACAAAAAGTAAATAAATAATAGATAAACGAAACAAACACAGAATGGACTTTACGTACGTCAGCATCATATAGAGATCTTGTGTTTCATTGACTGAATGGAAAGGATGGATTCACAGCCCTTTGTGGCAACATCAACAACAACAAAATCATCATCAACTGGTGTCATGTTCCGCTCAACCCTAGCGAAATGGCTTCTGGCGGTAAAATCAACTAGGTTGGCTGCAACAGGCGTAATAAGTTGACATTTCTTTCTTCTACTCCAAAATGAACAAGTACGAACTTATGTCCTACCGCCGGCAGCAAAGTCGATTACTTGCTTCCAGTGGAAGTAGAGCGGGTAAGTATCGAAATTATTTTTTTTTTATATAAGTATTCACCTATTTGATGAAAACACTTGTTGATTCCTGAAAAGGAAAAAAAAATCGATTCTTTTTTACTCCATTTATTAATGCTATGCTTCGTTCGGGTATCGTCAAAAGAAATATCGCGATATTTGTGTAAATATCGAATACGAATATCCATAACTTACCCCGTGGTTGTCGTAGTAAAGTGATTATTAAGCGCTCACCCCGAGTATTCGGAAATGTCATCGCATGAGGTGACGGTGTGTAGAATCGATACCGAAGTAAAAGTTCAAGGTTATAAAGCCAAGATATTAGGTCAATAAAAAAACATATTGCCTGCGGGCTCATTCCACGTATAGTTTCTTTCTTTTTATTTTAAATAACATCTCTTTTTGATTTATCAATGCAGGAAAAAAAAAAGAAGGAACATAGAGCACATATTCGCTTTAACGAATCGGTTGTTCAAAGCGCAAAACGCATTCAGAAAAGTGTTAGACAAATTATCTTATTCTCTAAACTTGATTTTTTTTCCTGATATATGGGTGAGTGATGCGGAATCGCTCAGAATGTGATAGACTTTTTTCTTCCTCTGATAGAAATTGCATGCGTTTGGACTGTGCTTTCTTTGTTGGATAAACAGTGCTCTACCACAAAGTAATCTTGCCGTGCTTTCATGGATTCGCTCGTGGCAGTGTTAATAACATTAAAGTCAAAGTTATTTGCCAGAGTTTTGTGCTGTTCCTTAAAAAGCCGATGTTTACAGGTTCGCTTAGAGCAAAAAAGGGGAGGGAAATAATAAAGGGATAATTTTCTAAATCGTCGTCCCTGGGTCATTGTTTTCTGTACAATGCTTTTGGGTATCGAGGATATTAACGACGTTTCCATGGAAACTGGGCAAGCTTCGAGAGTTCAAGATGAAAAAGATCATCAAGACGAGGTCTTTGACTAAGCTCCAGAGTTTTCACTCCATGTCTTCCAAAGAAGGCAAACCGAAAGTCTACAGGGAGATAAGTCGTAGTCACAGCAGGGGTAGGTTTCACATTTCGGCGCTAGTAGCACGTCATGTGGTAGTTGCACATCGCGATTTCAACATGTATCGATAGTATTGTACAATCAAGTTAAGCAACGCTGTTGTAACACAGCGAGATTGTAAGAGGTCATGATTGTTACACGTCGTTTTTTGTAACACTAAAAAAAAAAAAAAAAATATTTTAGTAGCTAAATGCTATTTCGCTCTTCTTTTGTAACACTTCTCCCCTAATAACACTTCTTCCTAGTAACTTGTCCGGATCAGTAGTTCTCAAACTTATACGCTACGAGACCTACAACTATTGATTTGTTGGCAAATCTCTATGAAAATAATTTTGATTTTGCGATTTGATTTTAACATCTTTCAAAGGAAAACAATAGATAGAATATAATAACAACGTTATTAATGATATATTATGGAGAGATTTTGCCCCTTATGACTTTGCAGATCAATATACTGTTAACATATCGAGAAATTGAGTAATAACCGTTCACACTTAGAATGTCAATTATATGTACATTATATATGTAGTGCGTCAACTAGATCTCGATTTAAACGAACAAAAAAAACAACAAACGAATGTATACATATTACATATCAGTCCAGTCTGTATTACTGCGCCCATTGCTGACAGTAGAGTAAGTGAGGCCAGGGGCAGACAACCCACTCACCCCGGTCTAGTTCCGCCACAGCCCCACACCTCGTTTTATTTCTTTCTTCCTTCTTACTGAGAGCATTCTTTGTATTTGTTACATTTTTCATTTCTTTCAAACTTCTGGCTGTTTCTACCCATATATTTTGTCTGTTTCTACCCATAGATTTTGTCTGTTTCTACCCATAGATTTTGTCTGTTTCTACCCATATATTTTGTCTGTTTCTACCCATATATTTTGTCTGTTTCTACCCATAGATTTTGTCTGTTTGTTTCTACCCATATATTTTGTCTGTTTCTACCCATATATTGTGTCTGTTTCTATCCATATATTTTGTCCGTTTCTACCTGTGTGTAAATAATTTCTGACTCTTTTCTTCTCAACTTCTCCTCAATGTGCTCTTTATTTGTATGCCTTCACCTTTCTTACTTTCTTTCTCACCTACTATCTTTTACTGTTTATTTCTCTCCCCCCCCCCACTCTCTCTCTCTTCTGTCCTGTCTCTGACTAATTTATACCCCGTCTCTTACTTACATATATACTTCTCCTTTCACAAACTCTGTTTCTCTCTCTCTCTCTCTCTCTCTCTCTCTCTCTCTCTCTCTCTCGCTCTCTCTCCCCCACTACTTCTCTCTGCTCTTGCCCGTCATTTCCCCTCCCCTCCATCAACATTACAACATACAGATATATCTACTTTGTACACAATGCACAGTATCGTACCAGTTGCCCCACACAGCCCCGTTACCATAGCAACCATCAATTACCGCGGCAAGACCTCTTTAGTCGCCCCTCCCTTTCACCCCCACCCCTCACCCCACTTCACATCTACTTCCAACAACTACCCACCCCCTTCCTTGTACGGGTTGTCATCGTATTTCAGCCGTTTGAACAGTTTACAAATAGACTTCTTGAGTCGCATATGTACCAATAGTCTTCATGAGTCGCATATGTACCAATAGACTGCATGAGTTGGATATGTACAAAGACAAGAAAGTCCTAGGTTTTGTGTCCGGAAATGAAAGATAGATGCATACTGTGCATTGCACAGTAATAGGTAACGAAAAGTAGATATACAGTAATAGGTAACGAAGAAGATATACATTAATAGGTAACGAAAAGTAGATATACAGTAATAGGTAACGAAAGGTAGATATATAGTAATTGGTAACGAAAGGTAGAAGTACAGTAATAGGTGACGAAAAGAAAAAATTTGGAATGAATCTCAGAAAATGCATCTCATCCATAAAAATGTATCTCAATATCAGAATAGTGCACACACACACACACACACGCACACACACACACACGCACACAAACACACACGCACACACACACGAACACACACTCACACACACACACGCACACACACACGCACACACACGCACACACACACACACGCACACACACGCACACACACACACACGCACACACACGCACAAACACACACACACGCACACACACATACACACACAAGCACACACAAACATACACACACACGCACAAACACACGCACACACACACGCAAACACATACACGCACACACGCACACACGCACACATACACACACACACGCACACACACGCACACACACACGCACGCACACACACATACACACACATACACACATACACACACGCATACACACACATACACATACACGCATACACGCACACACGCACACATACACACACATACACACACGCGCGCACACACACACACACATACACATACACACACGCACACATACACATACAAACACACACACACGCACAGACACATGCACACACACGCACGCACACACACATACACACACATACACACATACACACACGCATACACACACATACACACACGCACACATACACACACATACACACACGCGCACACACAAACACACACATACACACACATACACATATACACACACATACACACACACATACACGCACACGCATACACGCAGACATACACACACATATACACATACACGCACACACGCATACACACACAAACACACGCACACACACACTCATACATACACACATACACACATACACACACACATACTTACACACACATACAAACACACACACACATACATACACACACATACAAACACACACACATATACATACACATACAAACACACACACACATACATACACACACATACACACAAAGACTCAAACTAAAAAGCATGCGCGTTCACAGAAACAAACGGACGCAAACACGAAGACACCGGACACACACACACACACACACACACACACACACATTGACATATGCCCGAACAGACAAAAGAATATTTACATCTAAGCTAAATATTCTATTCTATATCAATAGTTGGAGTTTTTTCCCCTTGGGGTTTCATTCATTTGTCTTGCACGAAATCGCGCAAAGCGATTTGGTTTTTTTTTCTTGCTGGGAGACAAGGGGAGGGGTGTGTTCTGGGGAGGGGGGGGCTTTTGTCCATGAAAGGGGGGGGGCTTCATTATGTATACCGCTCAAGGCAATGTCCCTAGAAAAATAGGAAGAATGTGATCAGCGCTACCGAAAAACATTCTCCTGATAATTAGATTGCCCGGTAATGAACAAAAGCCTTTTTTTTTTTAACTCTTCAAACGTCCAAACGTCTCCGTCTCTTTCTACCAGGCATTCGTCCCTCTGACGTGTGGGCGGCCGTCCGCTTCACCCTGTGGTGCCTCGGGCACGCCCTGTACACCCTGTGGCGGCTGAACCCGGTGTCGCTGTTCATACGACGATGGCGCCAGCTGCACTACCTCAACACCCGGATGGCCCTCAGCATACGGCCCCGCCTGGTGGACCTGGCCACGGACTTCTTTCTGTCAGGTAACAACAACAAAAGGGGAGGGGGGCGGGGGAGGGGGGGCGGGGGTACAAGGGAAAAAATGTCACCCTTTCCTTCACATTAAACAGAGTTGTTATGTCACGTGACCTTATGGAAAAGGGGGGGGGGACACCGCCAACAACTAGGGGGATTATGTAAGTTGGGATATCTTAAAAAAAACATAATTCTTTTCAAGAGTGGGGGGGGGCAGGGGCCCTAATGTACCCGCCCCCCCTTACCGCGGCCTTATTATGACGCCACATGTTGGTGATTAAAGATAATGCATGGCCAGCTAAACTGTTTTAGCAGGAGGGGGGCCCAGCATGCTGTTAAAAAGGTAATAAAAAAAAGCAGTACAATTACGCTTTTCCCCAGTGGATCCTTCAGTAGAGAAAGGGATCAGGATTTTAGAATCCATCAGTTAAACTATTACATACACTATTAGACATACACTATTAGACATACACTATTAGACATACACTATTAGACATACACTATTAGACATAAACTATTAGACATAAACTATTAGACATACACTATTAGACATAAACTATTAGACATAAACTATTAGACATACAATATTAGACATAAACTATTAGACATAAACTATTAGACATAAACTATTAGACATAAACTGTTAGACATAAACTATTAGACATAAACTATTACACATAAACTATTAGACATAAACTATTAGACATAAACTATCAGACATAAACTATTAGACATAAACTATTAGACATAAACTATTAGACATAAAGTACTACATAAACTGTTAGACATAAACTATTAGACATAAACTATTAGACATAAACTATTACATAAACTATTAGACATAAACTATTAGACATAAACTATTAGACATAAACTATTAGACATAAACTATAAGACATAAACTACTACATAAACTGTTAGACATAAACTATTAGACATAAACTATTAGACATAAAGTACTACATAAACTGTTAGACATAAACTATTAGACATAAACTATTAGACATAAACTACTACATAAACTATTAGACATAAACTATTAGACATAAACTATTAGACATAAACTATTAGACATAAACTATAAGACATAAACTACTACATAAACTGTTAGACATAAACTACTACATAAACTATTAGACATAAACTGTTAGACATAAACTATTAGACATAAACTATTAGACATAAACTATTAGACATAAACTATTAGACATAAACTATAAGACATAAACTACTACATAAACTGTTAGACATAAACTACTAAATAAACTATTAGACATAAACTACTAAATAAACTATTAGACATAAACTACTACATAAACTAGGATATAAACTACAACATAATACCCAATTTGAAACTCACAAAGTTAATTGTGAACTTGTATATATATATATATATATATATATATATATATATATATATAAACAGAGTGAGAGAGAGAGAGAGAGAGAGAGAGAGAGAGAATGGGAATATATGGGTACTTATGAGAACATGCGGGAGCTTATGGGAATATGTAGGAGCTTATGGGAATATGTAGGAGCTTATGGGAATATGTAGGAGCTTATGGGAATATGTAGGAACTTATGGGAATATGTAGGAGCTTATGGGTATATGTAGGAGCTTATGGGAATATGTAGGAGCTTATGGGAATATGTAGGAGCTTATGGGTATATGTAGGAGCTTATGGGAATATAAGGCGCTTATGGGAATATAAGGAGCTTATGGGAATATAAGGAGCTTATGGGAATATAAGGAGCTTATGGGTATATGTTGGAGCTTATGGGAATATGTAGGAGCTTATGGGAATATGTAGGATCTTATGGGAATATAAGGAGCTTATGGGAATATAAGGAGCTTATGGGAACATAAGGAGCTTATGGGAATATAAGGAGCTTATGGGTATATGTTGGAGCTTATGGGTATATGTAGGAGCTTATGGGAATATAAGGAGCTTATGGGTATATGTTGGAGCTTATGGGAATATAAGGAGCTTATGGGTATATGTTGGAGCTTATGGGAATATGTAGGATCTTATGGGAATATAAGGAGCTTATGGGAATATAAGGAGCTTATGGGAATATGTAGGATCTTATGGGAATATAAGGAGCTTATGGGAATATGTAGGAGCTTATGGGAATATAAGGAGCTTATGGGAATATGTAGGAGCTTATGGGAATATAAGGAGCTTATGGGAATATAAGGAGCTTATGGGTATATGTTGAAGCTTATGGGAATATGTAGGATCTTATGGGAAGATGTAGGAGCTTATGGGAATATAAGGAGCTAAGGGGAATATGTAGGAGCGAATGGGAATATTAGGAGTTTATGGGAAAATAAGGAGCTTATGGGAATATGTAGGAGCTTATGGGTATATGTAGGAGCTTATGGGAATATAAGGAGCTTATGGGTATATGTTGGTGCTTATGGGAATATGTAGGAGCTTATGGGAAGATAAGGAGCTTATGGGAATATGTAGGATCTTATGGGAATAAGTAGGAGCGTATGGGAATATTAGGAGTTTATGGGAAAATAAGGAGCTTATGGGAATATGTAGGAGCTTATGGGTATATGTAGGAGCTTATGGGAATATAAGGAGCTTATGGGTATATGTTGGAGCTTATGGGAATATGTAGGATCTTATGGGAATATGTAGGAGCTTATGGGAATATAGGCTTTTTGTTTATTTTCAACCACGTAAGGTCAAATTTTTACGCATCAGTAAATTTTATTCCTACTTTTCAATTTTTGAAGCGGACTATAAGCTTTGTTTCAATTTTCTGTTATACAATGATTAACTGCCTTGCATAAGTAAATTCAACTCTATGTTAACTATCGAAAAAGTGAGATAAGGAAAGAGAGAGAGAGAGAGAGAGAGAGAGAGAGAGAGAGTGAGAATGGCAATATATGGGAAAGTATGGGAATATGTGATATATATATATGTGTGTGTGTGTGTGTGTGTGTGTGTGTTTCACCCACTTTGTTTTACAATTTACACTTAAAAATGTAAAATAAATAAGCAAAATTTGTATTTGTTAATTCCCCCAGTGGTTTTAGCTCAATAAGTTTGAGTTTTTGTAAAATGTTCTTAAGACAGAAAGTGTGTAGGCGTATCTGTGAAAAGGCTTTTAGATTGTAATTTACTTTCGTCCCGTCTATCGGGATTCATGTCGTGTGTTTACTCTGTGTTATAAATTGTGACATACTGGTGACAGAGGCTGGCGTAGAATTCAATCGAGTTGAAACAAAATGTCATAGAGAGGAATGCAATGTAAATCCTCATGCCTTGGTGTTCGCAACAATGTTTAAAAACGTGTGAGAATATTGGCCATACTTTATATGTTATCACAAACATACGTTTACACGCTATATATATATATATATATATATATATATGGGCGGCCATGTTTGAGATACAGTCTAGCTTTCAAAGTTAAAGAAATACTATTAATAGCTGCAGGGCGAGGACTGGGGATAGTGGGGCGCTGATTGTTTGTTTAGTTTATACATAAATAACAACGGCTTTGATTAAGATTTGAGCAGTCATGTTTTCAAAAAAAAACAAAAAAACACACACACACACACACACACACGCACGCACGCACGCACGCACGCACGCACGCACGCACACAATGGCTCCCCATGTTTCTTTCAGCGGAAAGAAGACGGCGGAAGCTGTTATCTTGGGTCAAGTCCATTCTGCCGTGGGTAGGGGAGGATATTTTAGATTTCACCGCCTGCTGGCAAGATGGCATCGTCCTCTGCGCCCTGATGGAGACAATAAGCCCAGGGGCGTACCCGGGGTTCAACCTCCTGAAGCCCCACCACCGGGTGAACAACTGCAGGTTGGGTCTACAGCTGGCCATGCGGTACCTGCAGGTGACCCACGTGAGTACTATGTATAGAATACTTTGTTGTTGTTGTTTACTGATCGTTGACGAGACGTATGTCTGAGTGGTGTAGGTCGCGCAACTGTCGACGTGTTCGATCGCCATTTGGAAGGGGGGGGGCACTAAGATTATCAATTACGTCACCACGAGACGGTCAACCATTTTATCCCCCCTCTCTCCTTTTACTGACCTAGATAAGAATTAATTTATTTTTATTTAATTTTTTGCCGTTGTTGGTCGAAGTGGTGCACCCTTTGTCACCCATTCTTCTGTCACTCACTCTTTCTGTCACCCACTCTTCTGTCGCCCACTCTTTCTGTCGCCCATTCTTTCTGTCATCCACTCTTCTGTGACCCACTCTTCTGTCACCCACTCTTCTGTCACCCACTCTTCTGTCGCCCACTCTTTCTGTCATCCACTCTTCTGTCACCCACTCTTCTGTCGCCCACTCATTCTGTCATCCACTCTTCTGTCGCCCACTCTTTCTGTCATCCACTCTTCTGTCACCCACTCTTCTGTCATCCACTCTTCTGTCGCCCACTCTTTCTGTCATCCACTCTTCTGTCATCTACGCTTCTGTCATCCACTCTTCTGTCACCCACTCCTCTGTCGCCCACTCTTCTGTCTGTCACCCACTCTTCTGTCATCCACTCTTCTGTCACCCACTCTACTGTCACCCACTCTACTGTCACCCACTCTTTCTGCCATTCACTCTTCTGTCACCCACTCCTCTGTCGCCCACTCTCCTGTCATCCACTCTTCTGTCATCTACTCTTTCTGTCATTCACTCTTCTGTTATCTACTCTTCTGTCATCCACTCTTCTGTCACCCACTCCTCTGTCGCCCACTCTTCTGTCTGTCACCCACTCTTCTGTCATCCACTCTTCTGTCACCCACTTTACTGTCACCCACTCTTTCTGTCATTCACTCTTCTGTCACTCACTCCTCTGTCGCCCACTCTTCTGTCTGTCACCCACTCCTCTGTCGCCCACTCTTCTGTCATCCACTCTTCTGTCACCCACTCTACTGTCACCCACTCTTCTGTCACCCACTCTTCCTGTAAGCCACTGCCTCTATTTTTTAAAGGGCGGTGGCTCCCTATCTGGCGATCTAAAACTTGTCATGGGCCACGGGACAAAATAATTTAACAGTGGGGGGGGGTCATAATAGCCGATCGCAGATATCAATTTTTTTTTATATTTACACGCTTTGTATTTAATGGCGGGTTGTTGTTTTGCATAGTCCCAAAATTTACTTTGGGCCCCCGAATGTGCTTTCGTTTAGGGCCCCATATGTGCCTTTCCCCGGGGGGGGGCAGTTACGCAGGAACGGTGCTGCTAGAATGAAAATCTATTAATATAGTTAGACGTCAAAACTAATTAGGTTTTAGAAATAGACTTCAGTAAAAGGATATTCACCTTACAGAAAATATTTTCTTGTTTTTTTTTCTTAGGGAGCTGCTGATTGCTTTCGAGATTCGCATTTGTAACCAAACTTGAGACATAACAAAATAATGTAGAATTTCTTCTAGAGCTAAAAATAACTGTTTCATTTCCCAGACTCCACTTTTCACTGATGAAAATAACCATTCAAACAGAGAGATTCACCGAGTTAACAAACATAGAAAGGTTAACAATACCCCAGGCAATTCATCGTTATTCCTCAAACATACGGATCTTATATCTTGGGATATTTTTTTACCATCCACACCGTTAACACACATTTCGTAAAATCTCATATATTCCGGTATATGAAATTCAATATTTTTTTCCCACCAAAAAAAAAAGAATCATTTATTATTATTTATTTATTTATTTAACATGATCTATTTCTTAGTTGTCAGAAATGATCAAACAAATGACAAACCTTCACCTAAATATCTACTCAGAGATTTGAAAGACGTAATATGAGTGGAATTGATTGTATAAGTCAGTTTTCAGGCCAACGAATCTATGGATTTTACCGCATTATACGATGGCTCTAGATTACTTTGGCTGGTGAGAAAAAAGTGTTTGCTATGATCAGAGCAGCCCCGTAGCGTGAAAATTCTACAGCAGGGGCCAGGCCAATAGCAGGGCCGGGGGCAAGGAAATAAATGTTGCTAGGTATAACAAACAAGCAGAGGGGGAGTCAGACAAAACGCAGTGCATGGGTCCGGCACCCCCAGGCCCCCGCAAGCTACGGGCCTGGATCAGAGCCGTGTTAACGGGGCCCTCTAGGGTACAGGTGTACAGTAGCCATGATTGTTCATAGAGATAGACGAGTAGGCCATTACAAACTCATGTAAAATAAGATACTTTTCCACTCGAACTTCTATTATTTTCAAACATTTTTTGGGGAATAAGGCATCAAATGAATCACCAAAAAGAAACATGGTCTTTATACTGTCTATACAATATGTCATTTGTCAGTGTCATCTTACTGTGTATATAACATGTCATTTGTCAGTGCTTACATATATCTGTCAACATACTTTGTATATAACTAGCCATTTATCAATGACAGTGGCGTAGCGCGGGGGAGGGGGGCAAGAGGGAGCACTTTGCCCCGGGCGCTACCCTCAAAGGGGTGTCAAATGGTATATTTTACATATCATGTTAAACGGCTTTAGAATGGGAGGGGGGCGCTTAAAAGGTATTATCCCCCGGGAGCGAGTTAAACTTGCTGCGCCACTGATCAACGAATACACACACACACACACATATATATATATATATATATATATATATATATATATATATATATATATAATTACACTGTCTATTTATGTGTCAATATGTGCATACATCAGTACCCATACTGTCCACATATCATGTCATTTGTCAAAGATTTATTTAAACTGTACATCTGTCCACGTCATGTCCATCTCAGTTACCCTTGAGTCCAGAGGAAATGGCCATAGCTGACGAACACTGTGAGGTCAAGATCTGCCACCTGGTCCAGCTGCTGAAGTGGAAATACCAGAAGCAAGGCGGCAGACCCAAGGAGTTCTCCAGCGTTCGCATCGAGGAGCCGTTCCTGTGCAAGTGCCAAGCCAGGGGAACGGGGATTAAGGCAGGAATTGTGGGTAAGTCGTCCCAGGGGAACGGGGATTAAAGCAGGCATTGTGGGTAAGTGGTCCCAGAAACGGGGATTAAGGCAGGAATTGTGGGTAAGTGGTCCCAGGGGAACGGGGATTAAAGCAGGAATTGTGGGTAAGTGGTCCCAGGGGAACGGGGATTAAAGCAGGCATTGTGGGTAAGTGGTCCCAGAAACGGAGATGAAAGCAGGCATTGTGGGTAAGTGGTCCCAGAAACGGAGATTAAAGCAAGCATTGTGGGTAAGTGGTCCCAGAAACTTCACGGCAGGAATTGTGGAAAAATGGTCCCAGAAATAGGGATTAAGGCACGAGTAGTAGGTAAGTGGTCCCAGAAACGGAGATTAATGCAGGAATTATGGGTAAGTGGTTCTAGGGGAATGGGGATTAAAGCAGGAATAGTGGGAAAGTGATCCGAGAAACGGGTATTAAGGCAGGAATTGTATGTAAGGGGTCCCAGAAACGGGGATTATGTCATATATATATATATATATGTAACAGTTATTTAGAAGGAAGGAAATATGCAACATAATTTAGAAAACGTTTACTCCTGTACTTAAACGTCAGGCATCAAACGGGGTGACGCCAAAGTTAAGCGGCTAGTGATCGCTTCTCAGTTTTTTTTTTTTGGCTAAGGTCAAAGCATTTCGGCTTAGATCGAAGGGTGGTCGGATACAAGTAGTGTTGCCCGAAAGGCTGGCACAACCCTTACCTGCCGTTGATAGAAGCGGAGGCTGTCGACTCACCTTGTCACTTTCCAACTAATGGTCAAAACACCTCGCCTCTCTGAGACTAATGGTCAAAACACCTCGCCTCTCTGCGACTAATGGTCAAAACACCTCGCCTCTCTGAGACTAATGGTCAAAACACCTCGCCTCTCTGAGACTAATGGTCAAAACACCTCGCCTCTCTGCGACTAATGGTCAAAACACCTCGCCTATTCTGGCAGTGAAGTAGGGAATAACCCAGTTGGCTAGCCGGTTGGGGGGGAGTACTCAAACACCATAACACCATGGTAGCAGGTCTACCCCCTGCGACCTTGACAGGTATGGATAAACAAATAAAAAGGTTTATAGAAAAATCGGGCAACTGTATTATTATTCTTTTATTAACGTTAAAAGGATTAAATACGTCTTGGTTAAACTAAATAAAAGATTAAAATATAATGATAAAGAGAAATTCAATTCTCATATCATGGTAACAGAATTTGAGATAAGATAATTGAACTATCTGTAGGTGGCTGGATAAACCAACCCACTATGAGGAAATGATCCAGTGGATAAAAATCATGAAACAAAAGGCCTCTAAATATCGGCCCATCTTTATACTCCGGTGCTGTTTTTTTTTTTAATTTTAGTTATCTGCAGATTTATTGATCCGGCTGTTTTCTTAATTAACACTTATCTTCGCCCTCCCCTCTCCCCTCTACTGCCCCAAAATGATGCCCCTGCTGATGAGACTCTTGGAGAGTTCAGTGTGGGCGTACAACAATAGATCTTCAAAACTGTCCTGGACTGTTGTTTTAGCGGTTCAATAAAAGATCAAATGTATTATTTGAACCGTTTTACTTCACATTGTTTTAATTTGGACATCACATGGCTTGCATTGTCAACTTTACAAAAATAACTTAATGTCAAAAACAAATTAAATATAAGGCAAAAAAAAAAGCAATTAAATTGTATAAAATGAATATTTATTTAAAAAAAAAAACTACGAATATGAAAAAATAGATTTAATGGCAAAAAAAAAAATATGACAAACGGAAATAGAAACCATAAATTGCGAATAAAAACAATTAATACAAGGTGATCGTGTTCTACATATTGTTTTATTGTCTCAACATCAACAAGGGGAGAGAAATATCAAGTTACCTTTGATTGTAATGGAGCACGTTATATGACGTAGTCAGGCTATTTTTAGTAACATCATTCCCCCATTAGATGTTTGTGATGAAATCAAACCATCCAGATTATTCCGGATTTCTGTTTTCATTCGAGGTTTTTTTTATAATAATAAAATAAAATGTTGGTTTTAGCGGGGTGGGGAGGTATTGCGAAAAACGAGTGTGTGGGGGGGGGGGGAATTGTATTTAGATCAAATTGATTATGACACTAATACCTATATCCTGTGGCAAATAGAATGAAAAAAATTGTTCGATAAAATTGGAAAATTTTTGTTTAAGCGCTTCATTGATGTACTGTAATGCTATCGTTTGGTTTGTTTGTTTTTTTTTTCCTCCTAAGGTCGAAGGACAAAGTTCAATGTCCTCACTGACACGGTCACAAGGCTGGATATTCTAATAGAGATCAGGGGACCTAATAACGAGGTAAATGTTTATTTTGGGCTGTCAGAGTTGCAGAACCTTAAAGCTATCCTCTAACCAAAGCGAATTTCGCGTATCTAGGTAGCTCGCGAAATTCGCCCCTCTTTCGCGGCAATGTATTTATATGGAGATGCTCAAACCGCGTAGAATTTCCGCGGCGGTGCTGAGAAATTTCGCGGCATCGCTTCTTTCAGAGTTTTTTCGCGTTTCGCGAGTGTAAACAATCCAAAATGGCTGCCTAGAAACATCGACTCAAATGAAAATCATGGTTATAATTGATATCAATGTCTTAAAATTAACAAATAAGACTTACATTTATATATAGCAACTTGATTTATATCAGATTATACCAAAAAGAAAGTGTTTTTTTTCACTTTTTACTTGTAAAGTACAATAACTGTAGAAAATATATCATAAGAAGAAAATGTCTGCCGACGTCTTCAAATAAACAAAAAGAAAATTTAAAAAATAATTATATCCGGTCGGCTGACGCCTACGTTCGCTTCGCTTAGGTGTATCGAGGGTTTTTCGCGCTTTGAAAAATCTCACGTGAGAAATAGCGCAGCGGAACGCTTCGCTTTGATTTGAGGATAGCTTAATTTCCGTAGTTAACAATGACACATTATAAGACCTTTAATTAATGTTACATTTTGCAAACATTTCTTTTCCGCAGTAAAATACACTTGCTTTAAAGGCAATGTAGAATATTTGAATGACAGGGAGGGAGGGAGGGAGATGATAAAGTTATTAAATCAGTTTGTTGTGGCTCCCCTGAGAAGTCGAAGCCAGATTGAATCCGCCTCTGTCAATATGGGCGGTCCTTTGCCAACACACGAGCCCAACTAGTGCCCACCACAATATAAGTGAATGTTCTGTATAGCGCCCCCCCCCCCCAAATATATCTGAAGTCTCTGTCTAGGCCACCAAAAGACCAAAGACAGTGGCGTAACTAGCCGAAAGATGAAGGGGGGGGGCGCGGGGCGGCACGCTCGGGCCCCCACCTAATTCCCATCACCCAAAGCCAGCATTCGCTTTACTTAAATGCTTTTTGAAATGATCTTGGGGGGTCGTGGGGGTGGGGGGTATTTTCAGAGTCCGCTGTGGGTGCTTTTAGGGTTAGTTACGTAACTGGCTGTCAGATTGCGGAATCTTCTTATAGAAGTAATTCTGTATTTCTTGTTTTTTTTTGTCGATCACTGAGCAGTACAACAAGGAGAAGATAATCAGCATGCACAACGGCAGGTACAAGGACCATAACTCTCTGCCTAATATCTCCATGACAGAAGATGACAGTAAAACTAAGGTAAGATAACTCATGCAACACCCAACATGTAGTCAACAGGAGTTGCGCGACGCTTATACGTTTTAGACAGTACCAATCTGGTTTCCAAGTCAAAAAGTTGTTTTAATAGTTCCAAGAAAGCTATTAATACCGAATTCAAATGATAATGAATTAAACAAAACATTCTCTTGTTTTAAACACAGTTTTGACTCATAAATAATTAGGCCTAATTCGTTCCAGTAGATACAGTAGACAGAAACAAAATAGAAATAGGTGTTTGTGGGACGCGGGGTGTGGGGAAGGGTGGGGGGGGGGGCTTGCAGACAGATAGACAGACAGAAAAACAGACGGGCGGATGGGGGGGGGTGGATCTATACCAGGGGAGGGGGCAAACTTTTAGTATCGCGGGCTGCATTGGGTTCGTAAATTTTCATCGGCGGGCCGGTCCAAGAGCAGGTGGGTGGGTGGGTGGGTGGGGTGTTGACATGAACTAATGTAACTGAAAGCGTCATATCAATCTAATCTAACACATAATAGCCCATCGTATGCGTGCGTGCGTCTCCCTCAGGCTAATGGTCCGTACACTAAAAATGTGGTGTACAAGGAGATCTATGATATATATTGTGTTCATGGCAATAAAAGATAAATGTTCTTTTCTATTGCAGTATTTCGTACATTTCTTTGTTATTTCTGTTCATTTCGTGTTATGTCATGATAAAGGAGTGTTTTCTATTGAGTATTTGATATTTTTTGTTATCCTTCTGTCGGATTTTTAATTAAGGTTATAATACGTAAAAAGGCTAGTGATGTGCTTCATTCTGAAATGTGTTGCTGGCCGGATTAAACTGTCCGGATGGCTGAATTTAGCCCGCGGGCCGTAAATTTTCCCCCATGACTCATCTATGCGACAGGTGCATCAATCGATCATCCGTTCGAATGTAAAACAAAGAATTTTGGAGTTTATTGATTATCCTTAATGTACATGTATTTATAATCTTTGTTGCCAGATGCGTAACTTTAATAAAAAAAAAAAGAGTTCAGTTTAAATGTCCTGTGTTTACTTCCCCGTGACCAGATAATTGAAGACGGCGCTGGTCACAGTTTCCTGAGGCAGAGGAGCCTGGACGAGGATCTGGGTCACCTGGTCATCCCGTTCGATTACCAGTGCGTCGGCGAGGGCCGCTTCCTGGTGACCTACATTCCCCGGAGTGCCGGGCTGCACTACATCACCATACTGTCCCAGGGGGCGCACATCCAGGGCAGCCCTTTTGAGGTCAAGGTGAGTGGCCCGCAAAGGGGAAGGTAACGTCCACACGGTTTTTGGCGATCAATCAAAACCCGGGGGTGGGGGTGGGGGTGCTGTGTCCTGAGATTATCACTAGAATCATAACAGCAATGGCTGCCATGACCAGACTCGATAGGATCTGGAAAAAGTAAGGTCATTAGCTCCGGCACCAAGTACAGGATGTACAACACATAGGTGGTTCCCACAATGCTATGATGCTATGTTCTCTTGACGGAGCGTGGAAGAGAGGTCAGCCGTAAAAAATAATTAGACCTCGAATATTAATGAATGGACTGGGCCATAATATAGTAACTTCTACTCGAAATCACGAAACAAAGAGAGGAATGGAGAGATCTTTTAACAACAGTTTTCTTTTTAGAATCTCCCCCCCCCCCTCCAACGACACAACTTGTCAAGGGGCAAATAAAGATGAGAAAATGACCCACATATAGATTCTAAAAAAAATAGAATTAGTTTTACTGAAATTTCACGAGAATATAATTAATTGAATCCTATAAAAATACATATTTAATTGCTTTAACTTGTTTAATGTATAGCCTACTTAATTAATTAACTAATTAATTAGTTGTTTTTTTTAATTCCAACAAACGCTAAGAAAATATTTACAACTTAAATCTTAACTTTCTGAGATTCAACATTTGGGATATAGCGGTCAAGCTTACTATATCCAGACCAAGCAAGATGTCAGCGGTCAAGCTTACTATATCCAGACCAAGCAAGATGTCAGCGGTCAAGCTTACTATATCCAGACCAAGCAAGATGTCAGCGGTCAAGCTTACTATATCCAGACCAAGCAAGATGTCAGCGGTCAAGCTTACTATATCCAGACCAAGCAAGATGTTAGCGATCAAGGCTTTATATATAATTTTTTTATCTACACAGGTCAGTGATTGGGTCAGTTCCTGGAACCTGATCCCAAAGGCCAGAGTTGTCCCATTCGATATGCTGCAGACGATTGAAGAGAGGCCGAAGGACGGACTTAGGGCATCGGCACCGTCAGACAAAATGAAAGTAGGTCTAGCCTAAAATCCAGCCAAAATAATTAAATATACCGCACAATGAGACTTAGGGCATTGGCACCGTCAGACAAACTGAAAGTAAGTCTAGCCTAAAATCCAGCCAAAATAATTCAAAATTCCGCACAATGAGCGCGTCGCTATCTTAAAAAGTAACTTTAGCAATGACTATAGAAATAAAAAAAAATATACCGCCATTTTGGGCTATTTTTGTAATTGGCTCACGGGCCTTTGTTTTGTGTGTCATGGTCTATGTTTTTTCTCCCCCCCCCCCCCAGCGTCAGATGAGTCATGTGGCCCACGTGTCCAAACACCTGACCATGATGAAGAGGCGGATCCTGAAGAAGGTCATCACCCACAACGGGGAGGAGATCATCTGTGACGTCACGCCGTCCCCCACGCTGTCCCGCCAGAGCAGCGCTGACTGCTCGGACCTGTCCGAAGAAGACATTCGTAAGATGAACTTCTTTCCCTTTTTTAAATTGTTTTTTTTTTTTTTACACGCCAATGACAGGGTGATAAGTCTATCTCTTAGATCCATCCTATAAACCACTAATGGGGGTTTTACGAAGGTCAAAACTTTCATGCTCATGTAGGCGCCACGGTGCCAATCTTTCACCCCCCCCCCCACACACCATATCCGTTAGTGCAATGCCCATGTAGACGCCACGGGAGACCCATATGTTGTTGACAGGGACTTACAGGGGATTCGAACCCGTATTCCATAGCTAGCATGAAGATCCAACTCGCTACCACAGTGCCAAGGGGATGGATGGTCGTGCGGAGGGGTTTAAGCGGTAGAGCGCTCGACTGTCGACCTGAAGGTACCCGGTTCGATCTCCGGTAATGTCAAGGAAATCTTTCATGGTCTTGGCTAAAGTTCCCGAAATATCTTCGTGTTGCCTCCATGGCCGTTGCACTATCAGTTATGGTGGTGGGGATGAAAGAAAGGCACCATAAAACTGTCCCATCAGTGGTTTATAGGATGTAAGAGATTACATCTCATCCTTACAGGGACATCACACACCACATTGACACCCAGCCTAATCTGTTGCATTTCAGGTGGGGATGGGGGAAGCTATATACATCGGATGTTGAGATACAATAGATGTAGAAGATGGAAAAGGGTAAAAAGGATTCAATATTGTGAAATGCTCTAAGGGATTCACTAAATCAAAGGCGTGGGTTTCAAAAAAAAAACACAAAAGTAATAATTTATTTACAATCATTAACATAATTATTATTGAACATAAAATCTTGAGGGGGAAAAACTTCACGATTTCGCTCATTGGTAAGCCTGTCCTGTGTTTGATAATTATTTTCACATGAATGTCTCAGGAGAATATTTTTTTTTTCTATTATAAGCATGACTACAAAGTAATTCACTGAAAATGTCCACAAAATGTTTACTCATAAGATTATTTAGAACATTGTAGAAATGAGGTATGTTCAATCACCCGTAACAAGACAATGGTCACCCCACGAACAAATATTAATATATATATATATATTTTGTTATGGTAAAACATATCGGGTGGATGTTCAGTCAAACCGGCAACTGACCAGCGCATGTCTTCCTTCTCTCCCCCTCCCCCCCCCGCCGCCCCACCACCTCTCTCTCTGCTCGAGCTGGTCTGACCTCAATTTGACGCCTCCTTTGTTCGGGTTGTTTTTTATTCGCGTGTTTTTAGCCCGGGGGATGTTTACCTGGACTGTCGATCAAAACTGGTATCGGACATACAGAAACATCTCGGGGGTCGGAGGCAGCGGAGGTATGTCCATCTCGGCGGGATAAGACTTGTTGACCAAAAAAAAAACAAAACCAACAATAGTGTCCACTCAAACCATAAGACCCTTGGATGGGGGAAACTTTTTTTTGAAGCTCGGGCCGCATCGGGTTCCTGAATAATTTGATGTAGAGCAGATGGATGGAATAATTTTTGTTATGAAGAAATATTTTTAAAAAATGTTAATGTTATCGATGTGAAGAGACTGAGGAGAGCAAAGCGCTGACCGGATCAAACAGTCTAACTGACCGGACTTGACCCGCTGACCATAGTTTGACCATGCTTGTTATAGGCAACGTCAACAGTGAGACGGTTGCTCTGCATTTAAAAGATCAATGGATTTAGATATTAATTTTTTTTTACGCCAGTTTTCAGGGCGGGGGAAAAAATTAGTTGTTTTATAAACATTGTCTACATAGAAAATATGGTTTTCTGGGTAAAAACATTTTTTTTTTATGTTAAGGGGCTATCCATTAATTACGTCAACAAAATAGGGGGGAGGGGGGGGATCAGAAAATTTTTGACAATCGTTGACAAGGGGGGGGGGAGGTCAAGAAAAGTTGACGTCAACAATGTTACTTTTTTTTAATTTAATATAATTACTTAAATAAAGGAAAATTAAGCAGCGTTTGTAGTCCGTGGTGTTACACACTCGCTTAACATTCAGTATTTTAATTAAACTAACTATGTTCCTACTAATTTTGCCACATAAACATTTTTGGAAGCCACCTTTTTTTGGGGGGGGGGGATCACAAGTTGACGTAATTTTATACAGGGGGGTCTCTGGAAGTTTGACAAAGTTGTGGAAAAGGGGGAGGTAAAAATCGCCAAAAATTTGTTGACATAAATAATGGACAGCCCTTAACTAAAAGCTGACCATCTAAAAGTTGAACAATCTTCTTTAGTTACAAGGAAAGTTTAAGCTAAGTGGAAAATGTTCATTTTACAAAAGTGTAACATAAGTATTTTTTATTTTTAGTTACTAACTATAAAAAAAAGTTTAAAAATATTTAGCTAGATGTACTTTCAAAATATTTTCAGTTCGGATTCGAATTTGAAAAAAATTCTGTGGTGAATTAAACGGAAGGGGTGAAGGGGGGGGGGGGTAGGTAGATTCGTGTCTATTGTCCCATTTTTTAAAACAGAAGAGGTCAGCTGTTAGATCAGTTAGATACACCCCTTGTATCTCTACCGGTCATTGGTCATTAGAATTGACCAGCACATTTCAACCTGCAGTATTAACTTTGTAACTAGAAAGAGGACAACATCTTGAGATAAATAAATCGTGCTGTAAAAACTCCGTATTGATTTATTTATTTATCAGGTGTTTTTTTATAATTTGTTTACCGTTTTCTTAACAATGACAAAATGACTGATGAAAGTAATCAATATGACTGATGAAAGTAATCGATTTGACTGATGAAACTAATCGATTTGACTGATGAAACTTATCGATTTGACTGATGAAACTAATCGATTTAAATGATGAAACTAATCGATTAGACTGATGAAACTAATCGATTTGACTGATGAAACTAATCGATTTGACTGATGAAACTAATCGATTTGACTGATGAAACTAATCGATTTGAATGATGAAACTAACTTTTTTGTTGCATAAGTTGTAACTTGTTTTTTTTTTAATTCAATGTAACCAAAAGCTTCAATAGGGTGTAGGTTGGTCGGGTGGGTTTGTTGGATGACTGGGTATGTCGGATGGCTGGGTATGTCGGATGGCTGGGTATGTCGGATGGGTGGGTATGTCGGATGGCTGGGTATGTCGGATGGCTGGGTATGTCGGATGGGTGGGTATGCTGCATTGGAGGGTATGTTGAATGGATGGGTATGTTGGATGGCTGTGTATGTTGGGTGGGTGGGTATGTTGGATGGCTGGGTATGCTGGTGAATGAATGATTAAATTGGAATTTTAAGTCGTTTAATGAGCTCAGATCTCTAATATTTGCAGGTAAAAGCAAGCACGGATCCTACAGAGATAATGGCGGGGTCCTGGCAGGAACAAGCAGGGGCGCTTCCAGGGCTAGGGCTAAAAGAAAAATGTTCGGAGACATTGACGCTGTTGAGGAGACACCGGAGCTGATGGAGTGCTCCACCGTCTCCACCACCAGCAGTATTTCCATTTCTACGGAGAACAGCTCTCCAACGTCACAGAAGCTCGTTGGTCAGAGTAAAAGGCATCTCCTGGGCACCATAAGAATGCCCAGGTCGCAGAACGGAGACATGCCCAACCCGGAAGTGGTGATCACTCCGGAGGACGATCGCCACAGCCCTTTTCGACTCCAGTTCGATTCCGACGATGACCTGCTCTCCACCGAGCCGAACTCACCGGAGGCTTATGACGGCAGCCTCATCGCCAATTCCCGGCGCTCACCTGAAACAGGGGCAAACCGCAATGGAACTACAAGCGGCGACTCAAAGAGCAGGCCCGCAATGAAGAAATCCAACTCGGCAGACCTGCCTTCGTCCAGAAGGGCTTCACCCATTTACAAGGCAACGGACATCGTTGAGACGTTTCTGGACACGTTGAGGCAGGGCTTCTCGGACAGACATAGGCATCACTCTGGAGGCAGCATCAGCAGCAGGGGAAAGTCTGTGGATCAGGCGATGCCCTTGCAAGCGACAACAGCTGACCAGGTGTTTGTATCCAAACCATCAGGCCAGTTAGAATGGGGATTTGACAGAAAGATGCAATCCTTCTCCCATCAGGACTTACCTATTGTGGAGTCTTCTGTGACAGACCACAGAAACACTTTCACTAGACAGTCCAGTGTCGGTAAAGCGGCACCTGTGAAATCCAGCTCTGCCTCGACAGATGAACTTTCCAATAAGAAACAAAGCGTCGAGATAAAAGGCGAAAGGGATGAAAAAGAACATTCGCAGAATATAGTTTGCATGAAATGCGACTCTTCAATTTCGTTTCATGAAGAAGTAGCAAAAGCGCAATGCGACATATGCCACCATGAAAAAGAGATGATACATCAAAAACACACTCCATACAGTAGCGAACTTGACTCTGTGCCACTTCAAAATGACCCGCAGAACTTTGATCGTGAGTTCATCGACCATGTCACGGAAGTTTACGATGCGAAAAACATGAAATTAAACGGAGAGTTTCGCCCTCACAGAGGCTCGTCGTCTTTCGATTTCTCCGACTTCAGGCCCAAGCACAACATCACCTGGTCTCAGCACAAAGACTTCTCGGCCGAGCGAAAGCTGAGAAAGTCCATCACGTTCCCCTACAGAGACCAGAGCCTGTCCGATAGGTCACTGTTCGGTGACGTCACCAGCCCTCTGGAGGACAGAGATATGGATTTGCTGAGTGGCTTGAGGAACGTGGATTCTTCCGGTTCGGACTCTAGCGGGAGACAGAAAGACGAAGAAGACGATGAGAACATGTACGAGGTGACGATCAGCACGGAAGAGATCATCGAAGACAGCGAGGGCGAAGTTCGTCGCGAGAGACGCTTCCAGTCAGTGCAGGAATCCCGGAACGCCGCGTTGCCGGAATTTTCCGATCGCTGCCGCAGCGACGGAGAAACGGAAAACGACGCCGGCGCTCGGCGCAACAAGCTGGCGAAGATGAAGAAGTGGAACACGTTCGATGCGGATGCCAAGGGCAAGGAAGTTGCCCACAGGAGCGGGAACGACAGGCTAGTCAACATATTTTACGGAGTGGAAAGCACGACAAACGAAAGTTACGGACGAAATTCGGAGGAGGACGAAATTCTGCAGATAGTAATTGAAACCAAAGTGCGGCAAAGTAGCGTTTCTGGTGACGGGAACGAAAACGACTCGCCGTGCACCGAGTCTATACGCACAGAAGGGGCGTCGACCAAAAGCTTAGAAGAGACCTACGTGACATCAGACGAGAACTCACCCAGCATCATGCTGATGGACAGTGGTGGGGACGTCCCGGACAGCCGAGGCGAGGACGTAGTCGGAATTTCCCCCTTTTCGGGAATCTCCAACAGATCCGGGAACAGCGATTGGTCTGAGAACGACGACGCGGCCCCGAGGAGCAACGGCTATTTGGACAAAGACCGGGACGCCACGAGGCGCTACTTTCTGAAAGGGGACTGGTCCCCGCAGTTCGTGGACCTGTACTACCACGGCGACACCAGGTCACATCACAGCAGCAACAGAAGCGTCAACGCCGGGTCGCCTTCCCGCCACTCCTACAAAACTAACAGCCATTCGTCGTCCTCCTCGCCTGTTGCCAAGGAGACACCCGTTCAGAGAAGAAAAAGTCGTCCGGAAATTCTCATCGACGTTACGGAGCACGCAAACCATCCAGACATCGAAAGCGCCCAGCGGATCCGAAACAGAAGACGAAATTCGCATGATGTGAATAACTCGCCCATGCACAGTGAACACATTTCGAAAGATGCTGACCACGCTCACATGGAGGGCGATGTATACATCTCAAACTATTTAAACGGTTTGGGTGATGGGGATTCCCCTTGTCCTCTGTACGTCCGGCGCCGCCTGCGGCCACAGTATGATCTCTGCGGTAAAGAGAAAGATCAAACTGAGATCATCTTCGTACCTCGCCGGAAAAAATCGGGACAGTTAGCCCAGCCTTTGATCGAACACGCTTGCGGCTGTCCCCGGTTCAAAAACTTGACAGGCGTCCAGTCGTTTTTCTCTGAGCTCGGACTCCTCTCCCCCGCCGTGTCCGATCAGATAAGCATAGTGGACAATTGGAGCTGCCTGAGTAATCGTTACATACCCAAAGAACTGAACTTCAAACGCGTTATTATTCCCCCACATGTATTGCCCGCGTGTCAAGTCAGCCGTGAAACAGAGCCGTTCCGCATGGATTACTTTCAAGAGAGGACTCTCACCCCGACGAAATATCGTCGTCAGCGAGGGGACTGTATGATGGGTCACAGGGACTCTTCGATGTGTCACGGTGACGCTGCCAAAACGCATCGCATGAGCCAAAACGATCAAACGAACAGTACCACTGCCAGACTTGAACATTTTGCATTCGCACACGAAGAATTCCCACAAATGGATTTCCACTTTTACGGCGAAAGAACTTTGACCCCGACAAAATACCGAGCCCCGACGAAGATGCACGATAAGGAAAACAAAATTCCGAATGAGTTGATCGGCGAGCGAGGTCATCCAATAGACGATTCGAACGAAGCGATTTTCGATTGGATGGAAAGGAGTTCCGGAAAAATGTCGAATGTAATGTTTGGCTATGACCGACCAATGAGTAAAGACGTTATGTTTTCCACAATGCCATACCTCACGCCGTGCGAGTGCACCTGCTGCGTCGCGCGTGAAGCGGGATTCGGCGACACCGGTGTGCCGTACTTGAAAAAGCGCAGAAAGAGCATCAAGTACGACTCGCCGCATTTTTACGGGTCGTTGAACGTCGGCAGGAAAAGTGTGGGGCAAACAGGCAGGCTTCAGCAAGAGCGAGAAACCCAGACACCCGAAGATGAACGGCAGCTGTGCTTCGTTGAGGATATATCTAACCAAGCCCGTACGTCAGATGATGGAGTAAGATGTAACGCGACTCATGCTCACGAAGATGGGACAATTCTTGCCCAACCTCACGGGAATCAGTCTTTAGACCAGATAAGTGACTCACGCCAAGAAATGAGTCAGTCCACAGACAATTCAGGTGTTCAATGGCAGCAGCGAACTGTTGACGATGTCTTTTTGCACGACGCAAACTCTATGTTATCTGGAGTACCGTCGCCAACAATGGATATCAAAGACTCGCATCGCCTTGAATCTTTACAGGGAGAAATGCAAACGAATGCAACTGAAAACCCTCGACCCATGCCTCAGATTCCTTCGTTAGTCATCAGCGAGGTAGAATCAGAAGTTGACGAGTCGTCACCCAAACATTATTATAATGAAACAGAACAGACCCGTGTCGGGGTGACGCAAAACACCGAAGATACGCAGGTTCCAGATGTACAGGAATGCCATGAACAGAAAGCTGTCCACAAAAACTCTTCGCCCGCGACTCAACCGGCCGCGGTCAGCACCAATGGTAACAAAAATGGCCAGTCCCCGGTGGTGAGGCGCCAGTCCACAGTGGACACGCTGGACAGCGGCATCACGGAGGACGGCGCCACATGCCAACAGATGTACAGCAATGACCTTCTGGAATCAATGGTGGCCGACCTGGAGGAGAATTTTAACGTCCCTCTGTATATCCCCCCGCTCTGATCTCATTAAGTTTGACCGTCGGGGCTCTGTTGAAAGATGATTTCATTTCTTGTAAGTACCCGTCGTTCGGTTCTTGCATAGCTATTCGGATTTCATTCTGTCAGATCCTAAAGTTCAATACATTCACCAGCGCACCGCAGCGGCGCGGTAAAAAAATGTGAATACAGTCGATTCCGCGTAATTGGGACACATCGGGACCGAGGCTTTTTGTCCCAATTAAGCGGATGTCCCAATTAAACATACACATTTACTGTTGGCTTCTTGGTTTGGTTTCTTTGAGCTTTGTCCCAAATAAGCGGCTGTCCCAACTAAGCGGTGTCCCAATTAAGCGGAATCCACTGTACTTAATACATTTGCGGAAAGTATCCTCAAAGATTTGTTTTACCTGTAATTTGTGATACAAGTGAATGACGTCAATGACAATTGATTGATGGGTCGGGAATTGAGTAGGCTTTAATTGGACAAGAAAATACACAATATAAAAGACAGACTATCAAGACGATTCGCATCAGTGTACCGCCGAATTTTCGGACCATTTTTTTTAGTGTGCCGCAAGTTTAAAAAAAAAGGTTGCGGCGAACTGACGAAAACAATGGCTGTTCTTAAGCTCTTGAAGGCCTCAGCTAGAGACTTACATATATATATATGTGAGCTCCTTAAAAAAAGTACATGTCGACGTCTGCTTGGCAGAAGAGTTGGTAGAAATGTATATTGGAAGGGGCCCTCTAGGCCCTAGTGGGGCTTAGTCGTTCGATTTGTTAACCTATCAATGAAAACGGCTCTTGTCCAAACATATTTTTGTTTGACTCATTGTACAAAATAAAAAAAAAACATCGCTAAGTTTTAATGCTTTCTCCTTTGCATTGTTTTATAATAATAATAAATATAGAAATGCTCTATGCAATAGCTAGTATGCACTTACCTTGTTCCAAGCAGCTGTATATAAATATAAAACTGTATTTTTGTGTGTTTCTAGTAATTTTTTAGTATAAGGTTGAATTGATCAAGTTATTATTGTTGTTGTTGTTGTTTTTGTTTGTGATCTTGGCAGTGGCAACAGTTCCGAAAATAGATGTGCGCATGCGCGGCAGACTGACTGCATTTTATTGATAACTTTTGTTTTCGGGGCTAGGGTTAGGGTTAGGGTTAGGAATAGGGCTAGGAATAGGATTAGGGATAGGGGGTTAGGGATAGGGGGTTAGGGATAGGGGGTTAGGGATAGGGGGTTAGGGATAGGGGGTTAGGGATAGGGGGTTAGGGATAGGGGGTTAGGGTTAGGATTAGGGATAGGATTAGGGATAGGATTAGGGATAGGATTAGGGATAGGATTAGGGATAGGATTAGGGATAGGGATAGGATTAGGGATAGGATTAGGGATAGGGTTAGGGATAGTGTTAGGGATATGGTTAGGGCTAGGAGCAATATCTATAGTCGGGCCCCGAAACGGAGTCCGACAATCACGCATGCGCACATCTACAGCCGTAAAAAAAAAAATAAAGTTCGTCTAGAGCGCTAGAGCACATGCCTTTTGTCGGAACCGTAGCAAGTTCGTACTAGGGAAACAAGTACAGTGGATATCTCTTGTCTTACCACCCTGCCCTTTCACTTTGCACTGATGTATCAAATTCAGACGTGAAACATTGTAATAAAATGTTGATCTCAAAAATGTTACTAAACCACATTCCGTAAAATTGTGTCTATCGCGTTACATTCACCGACTCGGTGATTACCACAGATTAGATATATTATATAATCTGTGGTGGTTACATAACTTACATTCCGTAAATTTTTCAAGCACTTCTTTCTATATCTCTTCTACAATGCAAGTACATCTCTTTAATTGTGTAACGTCATTTGCAAGAAAGCAAGATATTGAGAAACCTTTAATCCTTGGGAGGGGATGAAAACGAAATGTGTCATAAGGTGTTCTCAGTCTGTAAGAGGCTATGTACGAAACTATTGTTCCCAATCTGTAAGATGTTATGTACGAAACTATCAGCATTATTTCTCTACCAAAAACATGTGTATCTATTTTGAAATTAATTTTTCCTTTGATTAAAATTGAAATTTTTTCGATAACATTTTTCGCTTCTTTTTTTCTACTTGTTTTAAGCTCATTTGTCTGGCGTCTGTTACATCATCGCTAGCCAACTATAGAGTTGGCCAAAATGTGAATTTTGAGCCGAAATTGGGCCCCTCGCCTGGCAGGGGTTCCGCAATTTACAATTGTGTGGTGTGGGGGGGGGGGGAAGAGAAATCTTTGACAGTGGATTCCCCCAGGCAGTTACAGAGTTTGTATGTCCTTAGGAACAATGGCTCTGTAAACATATGCCTATGTAATACAAACTAATACAAATGTGTTTTTATCTATTTATTTTGCTGTAGAATATGGGGTCATAGCTTCCTACACGCAGACCCTCCTACCCTCCCACCACCAATCCCAATTGTATTATATTTTGTTAGGGGCCCCAGAACTTCTTGGACAGGATCCTAATACAGATAACCAAAAGTATTTGTTCCCTTGATGTAAATACGTGCTGTGTGACTTGTATATGACAATATTATAGGTTGTCAGATTAAGCTCCTCCCACGCCATACAGCCCCCTCCCCCCCCCCACCACCACCCCACACACAATGCTTAGTGGGGAAAAAAGGAAGGGTGCTTAAGTCAGGAATTTTTTCTTTGTCTTAGCCCATTTAAAGTATAATCTATTTTCTTTAATAGCGATTCACCTTGTTAATCAAATTGTGTTTTTTTCTAAATTTTAAAAGATCTGCTATAGGCGTGTCTCACGTGATTTTGAAAGGCCCCCTTAATTACTGTCAGGTCCACATAATATAAAGGGTGATCTCAATATCTGTTTGGGGACCCGGTTTAAAATTATGTACGTACTTAACAGAGATGGGAAGGAGGGGTTAGGGGTCCAGGAACTCAGGTTGCCACATGAACGATTAAAAAAAAAAAACGCATACGTTTCAGTAAAATATAAATGATCTCATCAGGGAAAACATTAGCTACCTACTTGCACGTATAGAAAGTAACAGCTGAGAAAACAATAGCTACCTACTTGCACGTATAGAAAGTAACAGCTGAGAAAACAATAGCTACCTACTTGCACGTATAGAAAGTAACAGCTGAGAAAACAATAGCTACCAGCTGGCACGTATAGAAAGACTAAACTGCTTCAACAAGTCCCTGGCAGGACATGGAATGTTGGCTGTGCTATTCTCTGTGACTTAAGTCGAATTCTACACTCACGCACCAATGCGGTTCTTAAATATTGTGGGAGTTGAGATTTTCTCAGAGATACATCTGGGCCATGGTCAGAAGTAGAGGTCAACAACCTCTGAGCAACAGATTAAAAGAATAATAACTCTAGTAGCGGGTATCTAAGGGGCTGTCCATAAATTACGTTACAAAATAGGGGGGAGGGGGGGTCAGAAAATTTTTGAGAATTGTTGACAAGAGGGAGGGGGGAGGTCAAGAAAAGTTGACGTCAACAATTTTACTTTTTTAAAAATTTAATATAATTACTTAATAAATAAGAAAATTAAGCAGCGTTTCTAGTCCTGTGTTGCACACTCGCTTAACATTCAGTAATTTAATTAAATTAGCTATATTCCTACTAATTTTGCCACATAAACATTTTCGAAGCCACCTTTTTTAGGGGGGGGGGGTAATCAAATGTTGACGTAATTTTATAGGGAGGTCTCTGGAAGTTTGACGAGTTGTTGACAAGGGGGAGGGGTAAAAATCGCCAAAAACTTGTTGACATAAATAATGGACAGTCCCTAAGGCAGTGGGGAGGGGCAGCTGGCGGTTAATTAGTTCGCCTATCTAGATGCAATACTCCGCACACATTATTATTTCTCTGTTCTTCTCCGTGCCCAGAAACAGTAACGTCTTTTCATGGGCCGCGACATGAGTGATTGTTTCTTTGTGTGTGTGTGTGGGGGGGGGGGGGTTCGACCCAGGAAAACATAATTATTTTAGCAAGATCTTCCCTCAACTTGTTAGTGACGCCACTGCCTAGAATAATTATTTTAAAAACATGTATTGTCCTATATTAATAATAATAATAATAAAATGAAATTACAAAGCAGGCAAAATAATTAGCATTAATAAAGACAAGAGTGTTGAAAAGAACTGAATTACTGTTTAAGTGTAGGCTATATATGATTTTGCCTGGTCCCTCAGTAAGCGCTCATCTTGTGCACTCACCGTTAAATCTGTCTGTTCTTTTTTAAGTTATCTACTCGCTTTTTATGTATTTTTAAAATTAGTATAACAAATATTAACTTTAAATCCTTTAGCGAACTATTTATGTAAATCTAATCCGCCCCCTTTTTACTTTGAACAAAATATTTGATACGCGAAATCTCGGTATAGATTTTAACAGATCTGATCCGTATTTTCAAACAAACATGGCTGCCGTGGAAGACGACGATTTTGTTGACGACCAGTTCGAATCATTAATAGTATTTCCTGAAGACGTTCAGAAAGCGATTGAACAGGTATAAATGTACACTTTATTAGCAGTGAAGTGGATTTAAAATTTACTTTTAATTCAATAACTAAAAGCTGCGTGTTTGAAAATTATACACTTTTTGATAGTGTAAACACAGGCCCTGTTATAACCAACTCTCAGCTGTGAGTGTAAGAATTACCAAACGCGGAATCTCAATGATGCCATGTTACTAATAGTTAGCCAAAGTTTTGGCTTCATTTGAGCCAACAGTATGTAATTCATTAATTTTTCCTCATGCTTTATTTGTCATTATTTTTCTGAGTTAACATCTGAATAAGACCAGTACCTGGGATGTCTATGACTAAGACTCTTTTAATTTCAATCAGAATACTGAATATCTCGTTAATTGTTTACGACAGTCCGCCAACAAACTAAATGATTCTTTTATATCTTAATGTAGAAGTCTTAGTGTGTATTAAACGAAATGGACAGTTAGTTAAATTGCTTGAAAAAAGATTTTAAGTTACTTGAGAAAAATATTTTCTTTTCCTATATTTCATTGTATTTTAAGTGAGTCCGTAGCACATTTGATGAAAATTAAAAGAAATGGCTGTGTTTACTTAAAATACAATAAAATATAGGCAAAGAAAATATTTTTTAAGTAACTTAGAATTATTTGCGACCGATTTTACTGTCCATTTTGTTTGATACACAAAGACCTTTACATTAAGATATAAAAGAATCATTTATCTTGTGGCGGACTGTCAAAAACTATTACCAATATCTCATCTCAATTAATATACTAGAAGCATGTTGTTGTGACAGTATTAATATTCCTTTTCCCACACAGGTTCTCCCAAGTGATGATCCTTTGGACAAACCAGATTTTAATCCCGTTGATTACATCAATACCCTCTTCCCAACTGAGCAGTCATTGTCGAATATTGATCAGGTTGTTGGTAAAATCAAGCAAAAAATTTGGTATGTATTCTCCCAAAGTTTTTGTTTAGTTCTTTGCTTTGTTTAAAATCAGATGAGACAGATTACATGCAACTGTATATAATGTTAAAAGAGTAATTAAAAATGCCCAGAAATAAGAAAAATGGTGAAAAGACATGATTAATTCTCATAAAATGACTGAAATGAAATATAATTAATAGTAAAAAGTAAACTAGCCTCATGTGTTTGTCATTGACTGTTCACTATTTTGTAGCTTACCTCAGACTAGATAGAAGTAAAAAAAAAAATGTACTTCACAGAGAGTATGATGCTGCTAACCCAATGTATTTGATATCTCAGGCGCTTAGATGATGAGATAAGAACTGTTGTCCGTGGCCAGACCAATGTTGGTGAGGAAGGAAGGCGTGCCTTGGAGGAGGCCCAGCGAGCAATACAAGATTTATTCAGCAAGATCAAAGACATCAAAGACAAAGCTGAAAAGTCTGAAGAAATGGTGGGACATTATATTCTCTACATTAGGACATTATGTTCTCTTTACAGTTGACATTATATTCTCTACAGTGGGACATTATATTCTCTTAATTAGGACATTATATTCTCTTTACAGTTGACATTATATTCTTACAACAGGACTTTATATTCTCTACATTTAAGATGTACACTACATAATGGGTCATATTTAAATTTGGAAAATGTTGGTTCACATCATAATTGAAAAATGTCAAACACATATATCTTTTTATCAATGCACAATACTACTTTGTGTGTTTTGTGTTAAACAGTGGACAGTCTCTTGCAAAAGGACATTTTATATATTGTGAGAGCCTCTATAATGAACACTGTACATATAGAATGCACACACTTTTTAAATATTTAAATTACTAATACCCACCAGTTAATACCCACCAGTGTAAAATTGGAAACTTTCATAATAAAAAATTTTCATTCTGTAATCATAACCTTCGTTTATTTTATTATCATATTTATTATTATTTGTCTACTTTCAGGTTAAGGAGATTACACGGGATATCAAACAGCTGGACCACGCCAAGAAACACCTGACAGCATCCATCACCACCTTGAATCACTTGCACATGCTGGTCGGTGGAGTGGAGTCATTGACGTACGTACTATAAGTATTTTTTTCGTCTCAGAGTATTTTTGTTGAACTCTTCTTCCATGATTTGTATAATATTTAAGTACTGAGACAATAACTTTATTACTTTTAAGTGAAAAAAAACACAACTTTGTCAGCAAACTATAATCTCAGTACAAATGATAGCATTTTTTAAATTTTGTAATTTAGGGTGATGACCTCATAATTGAAAGCTTGTAGGTCTTAGAAGCTGTGACATGTCTTTTTTAGTTCCTATCCCAGCCAGGAAATGAAATAAATGTTGGTTTAACTCTCTATTTTTTTTTTAAATCCTGAGAAGATGATGTGTGGCAAACATTTTTGTTGTTTTTTAATTACTTTTAAATATATATTCCTTTTTTTTTTACTTTCAGTGCTGTAAATTGCTAGCTGGGTTGGTTAAAAATGTTTTTATCTTATTAAACCTTCCTTTTTTTATTTTCTGCATGATAACCGATGTACTCTTTATGTGTTATGTACTGCAGTTCTCAGTGAAAAAAAAAAAATTATTTGATAAAATATTGAGTCTTAGTGAAAACCATCTGTAATGAGTTGTTGTTCTTTTCAAAAGTTGCGAATGAGCTTTATTTCATTACTGTACGTATGAATCTGGTCCTTTGTTGCTCGCCCAACAATCTTTGGCCTGTTTATAAATTACGCTAATTTTTTTTCTTTCAGTATTTTAACACAGAAGAGACAGTATGGCGAAGTAGCCAATCTCCTTCAAGGAGTTCTGAATGTTCTGGAACACTTTGAGAAATACATGGAGATACCTCAGATCAAACAGTTGGCGGACAGGTCTGTATCAGCTATAATGTTTGAAACTGAAAATAATGTCCACATCACTTGAAACTAATATTGGGGAAGTAGAGTTTGACAGATCAGAGGTTTGGCGACTTTCGTAACTTGCTGGCCATTGGCCTTTATAGCAGTTGCAAGAGGTTGATAGACGAGTTTTATATTTCAAAAGTAAGATTTGAAAAAGCATCAGTGCACTAAGATGAAAAGTAATGCAGACATCTGTTTTTTTACATTCCCCAAGCCACGTTGTTTTTCTCGTGGTCAGATTAAGTGAACTCTGGAAGATCTTTTGGACCATAAATGGTTTTATGCGTGTAACCCCACAACCCCCCCTGGTCATTTGTAGTTTTCTCAAGGATGGATAGTTTGAATGTTTTTTTTTCCCATTTGTTTCAGAGTCAAACAGATCCAGTCAGAGCTAAGCTCACAGATCATTGCAGACTTTGAGGAAGCTTTTCAGGGCTCAGGGGCCAAGGTATGCAACTTTTAAAATATTATCGATTACATTATTTTTCATACTATATGAAACACTTTTTCCTCTCAAAAGTGAGGGTGTATCTTATTGCCTGAATGCTCTTTAGCATGGTTGTAGAATTTTTTTAAAATGACCTTTTGGGTCTTAAAACTGGGTGTGTCTCTCGGTGAGGTGTAGAAGGGATGGTGGGTTGTGCTGTAAAGTGCTCAACTGTCGACCTTAGGGTTGCAGGATCGATCTCTGGTGAGAATCAATGGATATTTTAGGTCATGGTGAAAGTTCCCTCAATATCTCCTGTGGTGCCTCCATGGCCATTGCACTATCAGCTATGGTGGGGATGAAAGAAGGGAACCATAAAAACCGTCCCATTAGTGGTTTATAGGATCTAAGAGATTTCATCTCATCCTTACAGGGATTCGACACACACACACATGGTCAGGTGCATCTTAAAGTCCGTAAAATCTGTTTATTAATTCATTCTGATGAACTCATTCTTATTGAACTGATCTGTTTCACATACACAAGCTAGAAATTATCAAAATGGCAATGCTGTTTTTTTATATTTTAGTACAGTGTATTGAACATTCATTTTTTTTTTAAATCATAAAAAGCTAGTAATGACCCTGTGGACTTACATATAGTTGTGTTTTCAGTTTGTACAATTTTGAAATATAAATAAATCATTGTATTTATATGTTATATTTATATGTTATATTTATACGTTATATTTATACATTATGTTTCAGTACGGTCCCAGCAACAAGAAACAGCTGCATGAGGCTTGCTTCGTTGTGAACATCCTGGATCCCAAAGTAAAGAGAGATCTGCTGAACTGGTTTGTGAAACTTCAGCTTTCAGAATACTTGGTCCTTTTCGCTGAAGATCAGGAAGTAAGTTTTATTTTTTTTTTTAAGTTTAAAACAAAAGTTAAGGTTTAAACATCAGAATGTGTTTCAGATAATGTAATATGTATTCTTGGAAATACTGCATGCGTTGACAAATAAATGTTTAGAGTAGGTTAAAGTTAAAAGGAAATGAGCAAGTACAATGTTAATTGGGACATGGATGTCATTAGAAATAAAAGTGAATTGTTTTTTTTTCTTCGCCTAGAGGTCAAAGATGAGAGCCATTCTTGTGAAAGAGGATTGGTTAAAATGCTGTCATGTTAAACAATGCCTTTGAACATGATTGATATTTTTCAGCTAGATATTCTCACACAGTTATGGGGCCTTTCAAGAGTTGTTAAATTTACCCTGAAACAATGCACACAAAAATATTGTCAGAATAATTAGATGTTTGCAATAACACAAATAACAGAGTATTCACTTTTGTTGACTTAAGAAATATAAATTTAAAAAAAAAATCAGGAATTATTTTGTCACTTTGAAGTATATATTAATAAAAGCCTATTTTAAACATATTTTTAATATCTATTTTATTTTATATTTTTAAGTGTCACTGGGTTTGTTAAGTTGATATAAACTTATGGAGTTAACTGGTGTTTCTAGTATGAAAAAACAAGAGACTAAAAGCTATTTTCAACATTTTTTTTCAAATACTTCAGCTGGTTAAGCTTACATAAAATATTAAAAATAGCACGCACTGCAACAAAATAACATCTTCAGAATTCTGCATGACAACAGACCCATGCTGTACTTGACACAATCGTCTCTTGCTGCAATTTTCTAATTTATAAACATTAGCAAAAAAAAAAAAAAAAAAGCAATAGACTACATAAGGTTTTAAATGATTGACTTGTGTGTTCTAAAAAGTTGTACTGTTATCCAGAAGATACAAATGTTGAAAAATTCATATTAATTGGACTTCATGAAGTTGTTGATAATTTTGTTTCATTTCCCAACAGTTGAGAACAGAAAGACAAACTAAATTGTGTGAAAAGCCTTTAAAAAAAAAATAGCACTGAGGTTATTAAAAAAGAAATTTTCATTCTAATAAAACTCTTTTAATAAATTTTTTAATTAATGATATTTTTAAAAAATTAATCTAATGTTTAGGTAGCCTGGTTAGACAAGATAGACAGGAGATACGCCTGGATTAAAAGAACTCTGGTGGACTTTGAAGAAAAATTCGGTAATCTGTTTCCTCCAGACTGGGAAGTGAGCGAAAGAATTTGCGTGGAGTTTTGTTATATAACAAGGTAATCACATAGACCTGGTTTAATATATATGCTACATTGTTTGACAGTTTTCGGCTCATTGACTTTTGAGTATGTAAATGGTTCATTGACTTTTGGGGTCGACAGACTTTACCATCCATCACCTTAATGAAAGATGTTAGTTATTGGCCTTAATAAGTGGCAAACTATTAATAGACTTATTCCTGACAGATATTTTATTTTGGAATGTATTGCAGAAGAGAACTTTCCAAAGTGATGCAGAAACGGCGTGTAGAGATTGATGTGAAGCTCTTACTGTTTGCCATTCAGAGAACTGGCAACTTTGAAACTCTGATAGCCAAACGTTTCACTGGAATCACCTTACAGAAGTCACAGGTTTTTTTTTTTAATCTTTTTATTTATTTTTTGTTTGTTTGCTAGTAATCTAAATATTTTAGTCGTGGTGTTAGTCTAATGGGATCAATTAAATGTAAAATGTTTATGTAAGTGCGTTTGTAATAATTCATGCAAACGTTATGTTTATCCAATACTGGCTTCAGTGCCCTCTACCTTGTGAAACTGGTAAAAAATTATGTCAGCATTTCATATAAGAATTCAAAAACTTTTTATTCTTGTTTAATTTCAACAATCATTGCATGTTTTTCTCTAATTTCCTGCAGCCCAAATCACCAGCTTCCACCGTCACTCCATCGCCCTCTACCACCAACCCATTTGAAGATGTTTCCAGCAATCCATTTGAGCAGCAGTCAGATAAAACAAGTGAAGAGGAAACGAAGGTACATTGTTTTGTTTTTTTAATTTTATATTTTTGAATTCAAGATTTCTGCTTTTGGTTTCTCTGCTGCTACATTGGTGGCTTAGAGATAAAATATAAGTCCTTTGATAAGCTTATATCAGTACGCTAATGTTTGGGACTGATGATAGAAATTATTAATTCAGAATAATATTTATTTAAAGCTATGCATATCTTACCTAAAAAAATTTATTTTGAATGTTATAGAGTTGGTTTCTAAATACAACTCAATTCTTTAATTTTATTATTATCACCACAGTACCATCCATTCCCTAAGCTTTTACTATAGAACATTGCATTTAAATGTACTTTTATGTTATTTTTGTGCTCATGCTAAGCCAAAGTTCGCCTTTTTCATCATTTTTTTTTTAAATCTTAAAATTGTGTTATTCTGGAAACAGTAACTGTGTAACTGTCTCTTGTTGTTTACTTTGTTTACTTATGAAATTTAAAAAAATGTTTTCAGACCAGCTCGGAGAGCCTGTCATTGTTCTCTGGTATCATCTCCCAGTGTTTTGAAGCTCACCTGAATGTTTACATAGAGAATCAAGAGAGGTGTGTTGTCATTTTATTTTTGAAATAACATTGTTTCCGACTTGACAAGCGGTACAGTTTGCGTTATATCATAATTATGTTTGGTAAACGTTATTTAAACATTGGATTCATAAAATGCAAGGGCTGTTATGAAAATGTAACTGAGTAGGACAAAAAAAGTATGCACTGTATATAAGTCATGCTTCTGAAACAAAAGATTGTTACTGTTACAAATTGAAGGGCATAGATTATGCAAAAAACTGGTGTATTGATTAAAGGAGAATAAACTTGTACACCTTTTAGAAACCAACTTGCATGAGAAGCTCTTACAAGCTTAACAGTCCACAAGTATATTGTAAAAAAAAAATTAATTATTTGACAGATAGCTATTCATTATTGAGATAAATGTTCTGCAGATAAGTGCATGAGTTTGTCTGTGTTTATTTTTCCTTTGCAGAAACCTGTCAGAATTGATGAGCCGATTTCAAGCTGACATCCAGAGTCACGGAACGCCAAAGATGGAAGGTGAGGAGAACAGCAACGTGCTGCCCAGTTGTGCTGATCTGTTTGTGTTCTACAAGAAGTGCATGGTTCAGTGTTCGCAGCTCAGCACCGGTCAGCCGCTGCTGGACCTCACCAAAACTTTCCAGAAGTATCTGAAAGAATATGCCTATCGAATTCTTTTGGCCAACCTGCCAAAGTGAGTACATGCATTAGGTTTTTTTTTTTTTAAAATTTATTTTGTACTTTATAAATTATTTTATACCATGGATTATCTTGTGCTTTGTGGATTATTTTATTATGGATTATTTTATTTTAAAATTTTTCTTTACCTTTTATTTCGTGTGTTTAAAATTGAATTTGTTTGATTTGATTTTTTTTTTCCATGTTACTTTTTTTTTTACTCTGACATTTGGATGCTTTTTAAGGTCTCTACTGCAGACTGTGTTTTAGAAATTTTGTTTCCTGTTCAATATCTGTTCTATATATTTCAATATCTGTTCAATACCCCCACAGGGTGAGCAAGGACACCGGCAACATCAGCTCAGCCTCTGGCCTGATACAGAGCATACTGAAGGAAGGGGAGGTGACCAAGTTCACGGAGGAAGAGCAGTGTCGGGTGTGCAGCCTGCTGTGCACAGCTGAGTACTGCATGGACACGACGCAGCAGCTGGAGGAGAAGCTGCGGGAGAAAGTGGACGCACAGTTTAAACCTTTGGTGGCTTTCAGTGGCGAACAGGATATGTTTCATTCGTAAGTTGTTCAGCACCGTGTGCACTGATTTCTGGCCAGAATTTTTTAATAACAAAATTCACCCAAAGTCCTAATATTAAGTAAAGGTAATTGTGAAATAATAAAAGGTGTGCAATTTAATGACTTTTATTTGGCATGAGGAACAAATAACATAAGAGAGCAGAACACCTAGTTGCTGTCTGGCAAAATATTAGCACATTTATGACTAACGGATTTGTGGTTGATTTAATAAAATCGCATTTTTAATAACCATTACAGGGTTATAACAAGTTGTATCCAGCTGTTGGTTCAAGACCTGGAGACAGCCTGCGAACCTGCTCTCACAGCCATGACTAAGGTAACATACCCTCACTGCGTTGACTTGAACTTGGTGATTTCACCATGCTCACCCATACTCTTCAAATACATGTACATGTATATAGTTTTTGGCCTGATAAAACACCACAGGGTAAATGATTTCAACTAGACATCATTTTTTATTCCCGTCTAAAAATGAATTCGGCTCAATTTGGAGGCCACATATTTATCATCGTATTTGCGATACCTGCGCCTGATTGCCAAAGATGTTTCGGGGGCCACCTATAATTATAAATAATTGTATTTTTTTCCTGTGCGTTGATGTTCTAAAGTTTTTCACTTAATTTGGATCCTCGTATCATTAAAGAAATCAGTTGTATCACCACAGGTGAAAGTATATTCTAAATTACCAATATTTTCTGTCACTGAAATATTTTTTTTTTGTAAATGTTTTTGAAAGTCTTATAACTTATTGAGAGTTTTAAGATGGATCGAAGTCTACGTGTTGAAAGTAGATGGAAATTACTCAACTGAAAAGTTTTGAATATTATAATTTTTTTTTTTCATATTTCTGTTTCATTGATAGATAACTTGGTCTAACATTGAGGCTGTGGGAGACCAGAGTGGCTACGTGACGGCCATCACGTCACATCTGAAAGTCAACATTCCCATCATCAGAGACAACTTGGCTTCGTCCAGGAAATACTTTACCCAGTTCTGTGTGAAGTTTGCCAAGTGAGTGAAAGCTTCGGCTCATTTATGGGTCTTGGAAATCAGTTGCTTATGAATAATAAAACAGCTATTCTCAAAGAAACATTAGTTGTGGAAGAAATGTGGAAATAATTTAGTTGTTTTTTTGTATCAATTTAATTAATGTGAAACTGATTTTGTTAGATTATACTTGTATAACAATCTATATCTGACCATTAGCATAATTTATCAGCCTTTTGGCTAAATATACACATCATTGTCACCTGATCTTTCCATTCTGTAATTATAGTATTGCTTCAACATTTTTTTTTTTTTGCTTTGTTTCTAAATTCTAATGATTTTAATGTCATCAAGTCATCAATGGCAGTTTTGTAAAAAAAAACTGCCAAAGTATTTTTATTTTTTTTTGGGACCTGAAAAAAATCTGATTGTTTTCATTTATAAATTTCTTTTATTGCTCTCAGCTCCTTCATTCCAAAATTTATCGGAACATTGTACAAGTGTCGACCCACCAACACAGTCGCTGCAGAGCAGGTCAGTGATTTGTGTGTTTAAATTACAAACAGGTCAAAAAAAAAATCTTCCTGTGTACTGATCAGGGATTGCCAGATGTATCTCTCCCAGCCGCACACAGTTCTTCGATGGGGGTTGTGCTGCTCCCACAAAGTCACTTATTGTCCATCATTAAATTTAATTTTTCTTCACAAAATGTAAATAAATTAACCGTGCCACGGCTGTTTAAAGTATTTGTTGCTATGTGAAATCACTGGACTGTTTAGTCTCAGATCTTTTACAGCTTTTATCTTAAGCTAGAGAATATTTTTCTCACTGTGTGTCTGTGTTCATTTTCTTGAGCAGTTGCTGCTGGACACCCACAGCTTGAAGACTGTCCTTCTTGAACTGCCAGGTCTGGGCTCACAGGTTTCACGCAAGGCCCCAGCAAGGTAAAAAGAATATTTGTCAGTTAGTTGTGGCGGTGTTTATCTAACTTTGATGCCTCGTTTGTAATGAACTTGTTTTTTTTATGTTGTGTAGAATTTGAAAATATTAATTTAGAATTCAATTATTTTTTACTGTTTTTTTTTTTTTCTTTCTCGACTGTCTGGATTATAAAAAGTAAATTAAATTATTCATAATTATTGATGTAAAAGTAAATCCGGACAGTGTAATACCAGAAATGAAGTTTGGACAGAGCCGGATTTAGACTAGATAAGGCCCCTTAAGTTATATGAGATACGGGGGGCCCTTTTAAAAAGCTCAGATAGTACATGTCTGTGCCAAATTGTTAATAAATAACTTTTTTGACTATTTCACATTCTGTGTTCCCCCCACCAGTTACACTAAGATAGTTGTGAAAGGCATGACCAAGGCTGAGATGATATTGAAGGTAAAGTCTGTTCATCATTTTGTGATTTTGTTTTTTTTAATGTGCATTGTTTTTTTTTTTAATTTTAATTTGTTGACTCCTACTCTTGATGTACAAAACTAGGGCGGATTAATTCCCCCCCGCCCCCCCTGAGCATCAATTCTTTTCTTTGCGGTATTTTCAATCAAATGTTTATTACTTCTGAAATTTTTTTTTTTTTTTGAATCTATCAGGTCGTAATGTCTCCCCATTTACCAGCCCAAGAATTTGTGGATAACTTTATACGCCTGCTGACAGACTCGGATATCAATGATTTTCAGAGAGTCCTGGAGATGAAAGTAAGGTGTAGCTTCATTTTAATACATCATTACTTTTTAAAATAATTACACATGTGCTGATTATTCTTATGTCAGATAGAAAAGAGAAGGAAACATTATTTCACGACTGCCAAAGTTAAATCCCCAATTTTTTTAGACTTTCAAAAAGCATTAAAGATGTTACCACTATATTTTTAAAGGAAAAAAAAAATTGTAACTAAGCTTTTTGATGGAGGCCTCGTGAATTTTTTTTTTTAAACCAGTATATATTGCTTTGTTCGATTAAAATATTGTTGTCATGTGCCATCGCTAAAGGTCTATTCATCTCACATCAAACTATGTAGCACTGAGAATCATCTTTGGTGAATTTAGATTTTTTTTGCCCAGAATGCAAAGCAGAGCCATGTTTCAGTTTACTGGGGTCTAGGAAGATTTTTGAGAGCACCAAATTTTGTAGGAATTTGTATTATTGGGGAGTCTAGTTTACCTGTCCATATTATTAGGGAGTCTAGTTTACCTGTCCATATTATGAGGGAGTCTAGTTCACCTGTCCATATTATTAGGGAGTCTAGTTCACCTGTCCATATTATTAGGGAGTCTAGTTCACCTGTCCATATTATTAGGGAGTCTAGTTTACCTGTCCATATTATTAGGGAGTCTAGTTTACCTGTCCATAATATTTTGAAAAATAAATGTATCATGCAAAAAGCATTTCTTGAAATCAAGACATATATCACAGATTAACTGTGTGTGTGTGTGTGTGTGTGTGTGCAGGGGAGAGCATCAGCATTTAACTGGAGATTGGGTGTTGCGCTGTGTGTCTGTGTAGCTGGACTGTGTGTGTACAGTTAGATGATGTCCAGTTGTTGGAGCGAGAAGTCGTGTTTTACATCTGGTGTGCAAGTTCGTGCGAATATAGTGTCATTGGTACATCATATTCAGGTGGTCGATTAAAGATTTTAGTACATGTATTGCATCTCAAAGTTGGAGTTAGTGTTTTTGTCACTGAATGTGTTGCAGTGCTATTTCTAATAACCCTAGATAATGTGCATGTGACAACATATATTAAGGCTTGTGTTTTGAATACTTCAACTTTGATGTTGTATGTTTTGTTTTTACTGTCATTGTAAAATGAAAATGAGGAAAAAGAATTTTTTTTTTAAATTGTATCTTTAATTCTTCCCCAGGGAGTCCGTCGGGGTGACCAGAGCTCCCTCGTGGAAATGTTCCGAGCTCGTGTTCCAGTGTCTTCCATCCTGGCCAACACAAGCCCGGGTGGCCTGCCCGCATCAGCTGCCAACATCACCTCGCAGACGACGTCCGCCCCAGAGCCAGAATCTAGTCGTATTCGTAAACTTGAGAAACTAATCAAGAAAAGACTTTAATAATAAAATCTGCAGTGAGACATTCTCTTTGGCTGTGAAAACATTTTTGTGCTGTAAGATGTTCTATGAGAAATCATGAAGACATTTTTGTTCTGTAAGATGTTCTATGAGAAATGAAGACATTTTTGTTCTGTAAGATGTTTTATGAGAAATCGTG
Organism: Bulinus truncatus; assembly: GCA_021962125.1. NCBI lineage: Eukaryota > Metazoa > Mollusca > Gastropoda > Planorbidae > Bulinus > Bulinus truncatus. The sequence goes on from JAGDYQ010000109.1 coordinate 2,761,971, forward strand.
AAGACATTTAATAAGTAACCCCCCACCCACCACGTATAATTTATTTCATTATTCCTTCCTTCGCAATAGTCTGAAAAATCTTAGTGTCACTTAGTGGTTTTTTATTTAAATTTCAGTTTTGAAGAATCGTAAGGCCTTTGCTCAAATTGAACATTTTACCCATTAGCTCAGGATGATTTATTCTCACATTAATGTTCACAAATTGTTCGTCTGTCCAATCACTGAACGATTATGTTTCATTTGATTTATGCTGTTCATGTGGAATTTGTTTTAAAATTCCTAAGATATGAGACTGAGTGGCACGTGGAAATGTTTTTTTTTTTATTTTTTATTTTTTTTTTCTACCCTGGTTGTAGTAAAGTGCTGACCTAGTTTTTACTTTGGTTTAAAATTCTGCCTATTGAGTGGATGTGTAATGTAACCGCAGATTTTATTGCGTTTCGTTCCAGCCGTGATGATGAGATTATTTACTCATTTTTGTGATTTTAGGGGGAGAATTATTATTTCTACAATTAATTCTGTCAGCGCTGCGTAAAATTGATGAAGCGTAAAATTGATGAAGTTTTCGTGGATTTCTTTTTAAAAAAAATTTTGTTTACTGGTGGGTTTTACTTTTATGTATATTTATGGTGAAATTATTTAAAATTTGATGTGAAAATGTCGAAATACATCATCAAGAATGTTGAGTCTATTCTATTTGTCTGTTTTGCACCGAGTACATGTTACATTCAGCTCACCGCAGTGAAGCCCATATCTCTAAGAAAGTCAATTTAAGACATGGATGAACATTAAAGATCAAAGTTTTCTACATGAATAGATAACTTATTGATCTCCAGAGAACATCAGCTGTGCAAGAGATTTAAAAAAAAAAGAAAGAACTTAAACACATGTGCATGTAAGTCTGGATTTCTATTTGTGATGACAGCAGATAAAACTTTGTCATTGTGGTGCAATGTTATAAACTGATAACACTGTAGAAAACAGTAACAGCGGTTGGCATGGGTGCTTTTAAAAGCATGCAATTATTTCCCCCTCGTTTCTGTTTGAATAAGCACACCTCTAATAGAGTGCTGCTGTTGTACATGTGGCATTACGTCTTTGGTTCAGTGAGAAAGCATGAGTTTATGTAGGGGCCGTCGCTTGAATTCTCATTGTCGCTATTTCAAGCCTGTGAGACTTTCATAAAGGGCAACACGAGCATCGGCTTCCAGTTCACAGTTTATTGACAGTGTTTTATGACAATCAGTCACTTTGTAGGCCCATTGCTTAAGAAAACTAGCCCATCTCTGGAGCGTGGGGCCCATGGGCCGTTTGTGCACCAGGAAAAATACAAAATGCCTTTTCAAAAAAATCTTATCGATCTAAAAAGGTTTGATAAACAGGTTTATATTTATGAATCAAGCTAATTAAAAGAAAAATTCCACTGCTTGTAACACAGTGTAACAGTAACATGTTTGTAAGTTCTGTTATTTGAATTTTTTTTTTTTGTATTCATTGACTGGAATCAATAAAACATTCCAATTTGACTGTTTGGATTTGAATTTCTGATCTGTATGTTGTCTGTCTTAAAATTACATTTGTTTATTTTCTACTTTTTAATTCCTGTCACAAATTGATAAGCTGCAGTAAGCCAGTGGGTCTCATACCTTAACATGGATTGCGACAATTTAAATATATAATTAAAGGAAATCTAAAGATGTGTTGATACAACTCTACAGTTGCAACTCTGCAAGTACAACAATATTTCCCTATCTGTTACATACAAAAAAAAATTGTAAATCTGCAAAACAAAAGGGGAACTTGGTCTCTATATATGTATTTACATTCAATTCATAGTGCTTAATATTCTCTTGTTTTTTTTTTTCTGTCCTATGTGTCACCAAAGCAGTTGTCATAATGGGGTCGCAAAGCGCCAAAGTTTGAGAACAAAACTACGCTCTCTGCTGATTGGTTGAATCAAATATATGATTATTTTTTTTAATAAAGAATCTTCATATGAATTGATTTATTTTAATTGAAAATGTCAAAGGACTAAAACAACAGCCATGCATGTGAATGTCTGTCAAAGGACTAAAACAACAGCCATGCATGTGAATGTCTGTCAAAGGACTAAAACAACAGCCATGCATGTGAATGTCTGTCAAAGGACTAAAACAACAGCCATGCATGTGAATGTCTGTCAAAGGACTAAAACAACAGCCATGCATGTGAATGTCTGTCAAAGGACTAAAACAACAGCCATGCATGTGAATGTCTGCTCAGCTGCTTTCACAAAATTTTTGATGGCCAGTGATACATTGTAGAAGACCTCTGATATTTTGAAAAAGTTATTTTATTCAAATGTTCTATTTTAAAAGGCTGTCAGAATATTAAAAAAAAAATAAATAAATTTCACAAATCACGGGCATATGAGGAGGGTGGAGTCTGTGGAGTGCAAACAGGTCAGCCCCACCCACGCCAGTGGGATAGAAGTTTTTTGTGTTTTTTTTTTCAAAAGCAGGTAAAAGAATTAAAAAAGTAATTTTTATATTAGCATTGGGAGCACCAGTAGTACTATTGGGAAACAGTACTAGTGTGGCTCCTAGGAAAGTCCTCGTGCAGATGAGGAAGGGTTGGCCGCAAGTAGCTCATGGTAACTTAGCACTGCATCTAGCTAAACTGTTGTACCGGTTGTGCTAAACATTTGACTGTTCTACCTGGGTATGCTAAACATTCAACTGTTGTACCGATGTATGCTAAACATTCGACTGTTGTACCGGGATATGCTAAACATTCGAATATTGTACCGATGTATGCTAAACATTCAACTGTTGTACCGATGTATGCTAAACATTCGACGGTTGTACCGGGGTATGCTAAACATTCGACGGTTGTACCGATGTATGCTAAACATTCGACGGTTGTACCGGGGTAGGCTAAAACATTCAATTGTAGTTATTGTGACATTTGATCTCAAATTTTTTGAAATAATATATCACCTCGTACATTTACAAGAGTGATAATATAAGAAATCATGAAAAATGAACTGAAGTTAATATGCAGATATTACGATAGAATAATTCAGGCCCTACATAAAACGGACTACATAGTTCAGTAAGTATAATAAAATATAATAGGCGTGGGGGGCAATATTAGCATGCGACGGACCTAACATCCTTTTTCCCTATAGGCCCTAAATGTCTTTTAAACCAGAGCTCCCACTAGTGTTGTTTTAGTCCCAGGTCATATTTTAGTTTCAGTTTTTATTTCGTTTTTTCTGTAATGATTTCAGTTTTCGTCTAGTTTTAGTCTTGCTTCTAATTTTAGTTTTAGTTTTAGTTCTCGTTGACGAAAAGTCAACATTTTCGTTAACGAAGGTTTTAGTCTTAGTTTCCGTCGACAAAAGCAACACTAGCTCCCATAAACAAAAAAAAACGATAGAACCACTGTGTCTGTAATATTCATATTAAATTTTAAAATTGATATATTGTTCTATAGAATACTTTTAATTTTAACAAATTCACCAAATACTCATATTGATTTACAGAATTTTTTTTTTTTTTTTGAATTTAAACTCTCGGAACCAAACAAAAACAAACCCCGTTTTAAAGAGTGTAAGTTACAGAAATGGGATATAACTCTTGGAGTTAACGTCTGGAGCGCGCAGAGAAATGCTCTAATGAGGTTTGGGTCTTTCCCCTTTGGACGTGGTTCTGCCTACTGATGAGGCCAGGCCGCGACAAGCAAATCATCATTTTTCACCGCTCACAATTCTCAAGGCAGGCGCCATAGACCAAGTAAACACAGCACTCTTGAAGCTGGGAGGGGAGAAAACTCTGCGCCGAGGGAAGAAAAAAGACAAAAAATAAGAAGAGAGCCTTTGTGGATTCCAGCGTTTTTACGACGGTCGTTAAAAAACCGTTCGAAGGGATATATCCCAGACAGACTATCACATGACCCGTGAGCCATCGGCTAGCGCCGCCCCAAGCACGTGATCTGAATGGAGAGAGAGAGGGGGGGAGAGAGAGAGAGATTTTGTTTTTAATCGAAAATGTAAAACTAGAGGATTTTATTTTTTTGAAGAAAGTTTAGAACAAAGAAGATTTCCACACCATCTCTCAACCATTGTCTCCATCTCTCAACCCTTGCCTCCATCTCTCAACCCTTGCCTCCATCTCTCAACCATTGTCTCCATCTCTCAACCCTTGCCTCCATCTCTCAACCATTGCCTCCATCTCTCAACCATTGTCTCCATCTCTCAACCATTGTCTCCATCTCTCAACCATTGTCTCCATCTCTCAACCCTTGCCTCCATCTCTCAACCATTGCCTCCATCTCTCAACCATTGCCTCCATCTCTCAACCATTGCCTCCATCTCTCAACCATTGTCTCCATCTCTCAACCATTGTCTCCATCTCTCAACCCTTGTCTCCATCTCTCAACGCTTGCCTCCATCTCTCAACCCTTGCCTCCATCTCTCAACCCTTGCCTCCATCTCTCAACCCTTGTCTCCATCTCTCAACCATTGTCTCCATCTCTCAACCCTTGCCTCCATCTCTCAACCCTTGTCTCCATCTCTCAACCATTGTCTCCATCTCTCAACCCTTGCCTCCATCTTTCAACCCTTGCCTCTATCTCTCAACCCTTGCCTCCATCTTTCAACCCTTGTCTCCATCTCTCAATCCTTGCCTCCATCTCTCAACCCTTGTCTCCATCTCTCAACCCCTTGCCTCCATCTCTCAACCCTTGCCTCCATCTCTCAACCCTTGTCTCCATCTCTCAACCATTGTCTCCATCTCTCAACCCTTGCCTCCATCTTTCAGACCACTTGCCTCTATCTCTCAACCCTTGCCTCCATCTCTCAACCCTTGCCTCCATCTTTCAACCCTTGTCTCCATCTCTCAACCCTTGCCTCCATCTTTCAACCCTTGTCTCCATCTCTCAATCCTTGCCTCCATCTCTCAACCCTTGTCTCCATCTCTCAACCCTTGCCTCCATCTCTCAACCCTTGCCTCCATCTCTCAACCCTTGCCTCCATCTCTCAACCCTTGCCTCCATCTCTCAACCCTTGCCTCCATCTCTCAACCCTTGTCTCCATCTCTCAACCATTGTCTCCATCTCTCAACCCTTGCCTCCATCTCTCAACCATTGTCTCCATCTCTCAACCATTGCCTCCATCTCTCAACCATTGTCTCCATCTCTCAACCCTTGCCTCCATCTCTCAACCATTATCTCCATCTCTCAACCATTGCCTCCATCTCTCAACCCTTGTCTCCATCTCTCAACCATTGTCTCCATCTCTCAACCCTTGCCTCCATCTTTCAACCCTTGCCTCTATCTCTCAACCCTTGCCTCCATCTCTCAACCCTTGCCTCCATCTTTCAACCCTTGTCTCCATCTCTCAACCCTTGCCTCCATCTATCAACCCTTGCCTCCATCTCTCAACCCTTGCCTCCATCTCACAACCCTTGCCTCCATCTCTCAACCCTTGCCTCCATTTCTCAACCCTTGCCTCCATCTCTCAACCCTTGCCTCCATCCATGGAAAGGTAGAAAGGGGGAATTTAATTTAATTTACAGAATTACAGATATATTTCATAAATGAAATCTTTTTTTTTTCTGTTAAGTCACGTTCGTGCTAAACATATAAGCAAAGTTCCCTTAAGCCCCAAAGTGCTCATCGGGGCGTATGAAGTGTAGAATTCATCTGTGTCAATAACCTCGGCATTCAAAGGGAATTATGTGATTAGCACAACGCCCATCCGCCTTTACTCCCCTAACTTGTAGTCGGGTACCCATTTAATGATGGGTGGACTTGTGGGACCATCACTAGAACCTGGAGAATTCCCAAGGTTCGAACCCGGGACCCGTCCGGTCAATTATATAGTCGAGCGCTCTACACACCACGACCACCCGTCAAAACGTATAGATAATACAGTATTGTATGTTAAAGAATATATTTCCCCCACCCCTTTCTCCCCCCCCCCCCCCACCCGGGACATGTTTCCTGTTTATGCATACATCTGTTAGCCTTATCACGTGATCTATGATGACACGCCAAAGCAGTTTATATATATATAAACTGCTTTGGCGTGTCAAATTGTAATGGAAAACTTACAGTTGACTCGGTGATTTTGGCGGAGTAGAAATTCGGTATCACAGATTCTTTTACAATAATTTCATTCCTATTATTCTTGGCGAACGAATTTCTTGTGAAAAAGAAAACTCTCACTTTGAGTGTCCAAGTGTAGTTTCGGTTGTTGCTTTATTTTTTTCTCCGGGTCTATTTCTCTATCAACCCCCCCGCCCCTGATCAGATTAAGACAATCTTGTGACCAAAACCCCTAAACAGCTGCTAAATCAGGACATCCCAGGAATAATAGCCCACAAGGGGAAACACTCCTCACAGCTCGAATCGTATGTCTTCAAGAAAAGAGAATAGCCTCCCCTTGTAATCTTTTTTTTTTTAGAAGTTCATCTTTAAATCTACCCAACCACGCACCCTTCTTTTAGGTTGAGTCTGGGTTCGTTTTTTTTTAAACGTAACAAAAATAAATCAAAAATTAAAAAAATAGGATGGCAATAATGCGAGATAAAATACATGTAAAAGTAAACCCAGACAGTGTAATACTAAAAATGATGTTTGGACAGAGTAGAATTTAGGCTGGATAAGGCCCTAAGTGATTTAAAGCTCAGATATTATATGTCATTGCCAAATAGGCTACTTAAGTAGATATGACAATTGCTCACTCGAACAATTTTTTAGCGCATTTTCGAGAAGTCGTATGCGCTATTGTTTCCGTTTTGTCCGTCTGTCATCTTCCTAGATCTCAGCAACCATAAGTCCTAGACCCATGATGTATATACTTTTTTTGTAGGTCTTGGCCTGCCATTCCTGCATCAAAAGTACATTTCGCGATCTGACCTCTGAGGGCTGGGCATCAGTGTTTCTTTAGGTACCTTTTTTTTTTACTATATAAGCTATATTAATAATTATGTCATTTTCCTGGCCCCATTCTACACCTTATACGGTGTGGTGGCGCACCAAATGAATGGGTTATTGAAAGGAAGTGAAAAAAAGAGGAGACACAGACGGTTGACGAGGAAAAAAATAGAGCATTGTTAAATGACTGCAGTTTAGAATGTTTCAATTATGAGCCTTATTTCAGTGACCACAAACCACTTGCAGTTAGATTTAAGAGAAAATAATTGTTTTTCAAATATAAAGAAACGTCTTTTTAATATTTTTGTTTCAGATATATATGCATTACATAATTGAATTTATAAACATTTCCAAAATTTACAAATATTTACTGAAAGCTAACATACGTACTGATACATAACACGAAAATGCGCTAACACGTCCTGTGTCAATAATGGAACAGGCTTAAGATGTTGGTTTTACTACTATAGCCCAAATTGTTACACCTGGCACCGTTGTCACTGCAAGAGAGACAGTGACCTCTTACAGATTGCGTGTAGCTTTATTCTGTATGTACGCATGCATACAGCTGCCAAATACATCATTTTGCTGGAACTGACTTGCAGAGTTCTATACATAGATTTCTTATTATCTTGTTCATAGTAGGTAGCTTCCATATAATGGCTACTGACAATAGACTTAAAGATACAGTATGGTACACATTAAAGACATATTTTGAAAGGAAAAAAAAAAAAGATGTTATCGATAATTGGGGGGGGGTGCTGCAGTTTCACAGTGCCTACACGCGAACAGCCACTTATTAACAGACAAACATGAAAGTTAAAATAAAGAGTATAAGATGAAATAGTTTAATTTTATAAATTTTTTTTTTTTAAATATTGCACATCCGTCCAATATATAACTCTCACCATAATTAAATTGCGAAATATTTTTTTGAGACTTAAACGTTATGTAACTTGACCTGACTAAGTGCCGGGGTGGTGGGGGGGGGGATAGTTGCCACTTTCACCCAGTTACAAAATAAAAGGTAAAAATATTAAATATATAAAAAAAAAAAACATATATAGATCCATTCTTATTTTTTTTTCTGGGAGCCTAGTCAAAAGCCCTCTTTGCCCCTTCCCTCCCCCCCCACCCCTAATTCCCGTATAAATAAATAATAATCTTCATATAATAATTCTTAAGTTATTTTTTTTTTATTTCCTGTTAATTGTTGATGCAAACTTTTCATTTTGTGATATAAAAATATATCTGATTACTACTAGAGGGAGGGAGGGGGGTCGGGCCGTGGTCAGTTAGGAGGGAGGGGTAGGGAGTACCCAGGCTGTCGGCTAGTTTGCCCTTCATCAAGGGCGGATCTGATAAAACATTTTATGGAAGAAAAAAAAATGATCTTACACAAGTACCGTGCACAGGGCCCCTTATATATCTCTCTGGGGCCCCGCGCACGGGCGCTCCTGAATAATTCCTTGGTGGTGTGGTCCGGTGGGCTGTTATATATCTCTCTGGGGCCTCCTGGGCGGGCGGTTTGATAAATCACTGGGTGGGTCCGCGGGCGGGCGGTTTGATAAATCACTGGGTGGGTCCGCGGGCGGGCGGTTTGATAAATCAGTGGGTGGGTGCGTTGGAGCTCTGATAAATAACTCAGTGGTACCGTGAGGTAAAATTCAATGTATCACTTTACTGTTTTACATTTTTACAGTTATAGTAAAGACTTGAAGTTATACATTGGTACATTAAAGATGAAACAACAACTGATCTATACCTTTTTTTTTAAAATTTATTTGTTGTTATAGACTTGAGATATCCATAATGAAACAAAAAGTTATACAAAAGTAAAAATGGAATATGAATGAGTTACAAATAAATAATAAATGATATACAAAGTTGATAACAAATAATTTTTTATTTTTTTTTACAAGTTCGAGGAATGTGCCAGACTTGTGACATTCTCCCAGGCTGTGACAGTCTTTCTGCCAGACGTGTAATGACCGATGTACCCTTCTGTGGACACAAATGTTACAAGTTTTTTTTTTTAGACTTTTTATAATTGTTTTATTGAAACTACATAAACGCAATCCGGGCGTAGTTTGATCCAGATATTATAATAGCATCCTTATACATTTAAATTTCAGAGACACTTTGGATACATAATTAATAAAGTAGGTTTAAAAAAAAAAACAGTTGACCAAATGGGCGACTGGTCATGACACAGAATAACAAGAGGGCAGTATTTCAAATTATGTGAGATGAAGACATTCTAATTTTTGTGATAGTGGAAATAAATATTACATTTTTTTTTAGGTTAGAAAAATTGGAAATAAATATTAAAATCTTTCCCACAAATGTGATTTTTTTTTTTTAAATGTTTAAAAATCAAATAATACAACAAGTATTGACGATAAAATATTGATAATATAACAATGTCTCACCCATGTGTGACATCGAGTGACGTTGCAGGTCACACTCCTGTGTAAACTCTTCCCCGCATATGTCGCACTGGGCGGCCCTCTTGTCACGGACGTGGGTTCGTCTCACGTGACTGTCATGGGCGGCGTGACTGGCAAAAGCTTTACCGCAAAACTTGCACTGGAAAAAAAAACGAAACAGCATAAAAGATAAACAATTTCTTATATCGACCACATCATTGTGTGGATGAGAGAGAGAGAGAGAGAGAGAGAGAGAGACAGAGAGAGAGAGAGAGGGAGAGATAGACAGAGAGAGAGAGAGAGGAAGAGAGAGAGAGGGACATAGAGAGGGGGAAGGAGAGAGAGGGAGAGAGAGGGAGATAGAGAGGGAGAGAAAGAGAAAGGGATAGAGAGAGGGAGAGAGAGAAACGGAGAGAGAATGGGAGAGGGGGAGGGAGAGAGGGGGAGGGAGAGAGGGGGAGAGAGGGGGATGGAGAGAGGGGGAGGGGGAGAAGGGGAGAGAGAGAGGGGGGATAGAGAGGGAGGGAGAGAGAGGGAGAGAGGGGGAGAGAGAGGGAGAGATAGAGAGGGAGAGAGATATAGAGCAAGAGAGAGAGAGAGGGACATAGAGAGGGGGAGGGAGAGAGAGGGAGAGAGATAGAGAGAGAGGGAGAGTGTTCGTGTTAGTGTGTGTATGTGTATTTGTTTGGTTAAGTGTCTATGTGTGCATGAGGCTATGTGTGGTCAGTGTCCATCTTGACCTCACCTTGAAAGGCCTCTCCCCTGAGTGCTGACGTATGTGGGTCCGTAGTATGCTGGAGGCTGTAAAGGACTTGTTGCAGTAGACACACTTGTATGGGCGCTCCCCGCTGTGAACCTGTGGGCAGGGCAGTACATAGGTGTAATACATTGAATGAGCATGCGCAGCGACGTATTTAGTTCTTCGGGGGCCCTAGGGAGAGACTTCAATGATATTTGGGGGCCATAGGGAGATATATTATTGATATATGGGGGCCCCAGGGAGAGATATTATTGATATATGGGGCCCTAGGGAGAGATATTATTGATATATGGGGCCCTAGAGAGATATTATTGATATATGGGGGCCCTAGGGAGAGACTTCATGATATTTGGATGCCCTATGCGAAAGTGCCTGACGGGGTCCTTTTAATAGCATATTAAATAGAAATCACTACTGGAAGGGATCCTTCCTTGGTTGGGGGGGGAGGACTATTTACAAAACTCGTTTTTGGGGAAGTGGGTGCACACACATAACAACAGAGCGAACAAACACTTAGTTTAGAAGTTATGTTGCGAAAAATAAAATCTTTTTGAAAACTGCGTACATCCCAAAATCTTTTTGAAAACTGCGTACATCCCAAAATCTTTTTGAAAACTGCGTACATCCCAAAATCTTTTTGAAAACTGGGTACATCCCAAAATCTTTTTGCCGCACACAGTCATTCGGAAAATTGCACGATACATTGGCTACGGTCGCCCATTCTCACAACTTTTAATGGCGAATTACATTATAACATCGTGAAGACTATAACAGCGTAAACACACTGTGACCCGTTACACACTGTGAAACGTTTCAGGCCCGTATTTTGACTGTTTATAGAATTTTTGACAACTTACCCTCATGTGTTTATTGAGACTGGACGACTGGCTGAAACTTTTGTCGCAGACCAGACATTTGTGAGGTCTGTGTTTCTCATGAACGTGCAAGACATGGATACGAAGTCTGTCTTTCTTTTCAAATGATCTATAGTGAGAGAGGGAAGAGGAGATGAAGGTCATACTTCACGGAGGAGATGGCGGCCATACTTGAGGACACTAAAGTATTTAATGTCAGTGTAAATTATTTTTGAAAAAAACATAGATTAAAAAATAAAAGTAACTAAAAAAACAAGCGTTTGATAAATTGCGCTAAAATACAAAAAAAAAATTACTTCTTCAGGGCAGAAAAATATTCACAATTGGTTGACCTAACCCTTAACAACTAGCGTCATTTTGTGTGTGTGTATTGTAGTTTAAAAGAGACACTAAATCCAGTATATTTTGTTGGTGTGTGCAGTGTTGGTGTGTGCAGTGTTGGTGTGTGCAGTGTCAGTGTGTGCAGTGTTGGTGTGTGCAGTGTCAGTGTGTGCAGTGTTTGGTGTGTGCAGTGTTGGTGTGTGCAGTGTCGGTGTGTCATGAAAGGTAACTGACCTGCTACACAGCTGGCACGGGTACTTCCTGTCCCCCTGGTCAACACACTTGGTGTACTTGAGGTGTTTGTCCTTGTAATACTTATAGGTGAACACCTTGCCGCAGTGCTCACACTGGTAGCCCGTGCCTGGTGGTGGACACACGAGAAGAATTGGGTCAGCACAGGAGCATGTCTGTTTGTATGTCCGTTAGTCGACATGTCTGTCTACCTCCCCTTCATGACAGTTTTGCCCGTTACAATACACATGTGTAACTTTTTTGGTCTTTTTGTTTGTCTGTCCGTACTTCTGTATTGATGTCTGTTTGTACATTTGTTTGTCTGTCCGTACTTCTGTATTGATGTCTGTTTGTACATTTGTTTGTCTATCCGAATTTCTGTATTGATGTCTGTCTGTACATTTGTTTGTCCATCCGAACTTCTGTATTGATGTCTGTCAATACATGTGTTTGTCTGCAAGTCTGTCTCATGAATGTTTTTCCCCCCTATCTGTATTCCTGCCTTTTCACCAGTCGTCGACCGTCTGTCCACCTTTCTGTCTGTCTAACTGCACGACTATTTTCTGTCTGTCTAACTGCACGACTATTTTCTCACTTTTCCACCAGTCTATTCACTTGTCTTATATCTGTCTGTCTGCCATATTTCTCCGTGTTCTTTCCAGTTCATCTTCTTCTTTTGTTCTAACTAATTCATTCCACTAGTAACTCTACCCACCATCATTTTCTGCCGCCTCTGAATCGTGTTTGACCTCCTGACCTTGTAAACAAAGAGGGATCCCCATGAACTGGTCATAAGACTCCGTGTACCACACCAACAGCTCCGACCCTGGCGTGATGTCCCGGCACACCTGGAAAGAATAGAGAAGTCAACATGACCTTTTAGGATAACGACACCTAAATAGACTCCTACTCAATGTAAAGATACACACACATATTTTAGTGCAACGGATTTAATATGTTTCCTTTGATCCAGCGAATCACATACCTTAAAGCTTATTCTTTTAACAAGATGACATAACTAATATCATTGATTACATCAGTCATTAAGGGGTTAACATTATTTTGTTGAAAGACAAAACTCTGAGACTTTGTGTGAGATACATTCGGCCAGTTAATCCACCTACATTCACACTCTCACACTCACACACAATATCTATTTTTCTAGCAATCTGCCAAACCTCATAGTAAATGTAATCCCCATCCTGAACAGACACCAGGTTCTGCTCCTGGAATGTGCGCGCGCAGTTGACATACGCCATCCAGTTCCCGGCGTTTCCCCTTCCGTCCAAGAAGTGGCTCAGGCGGCCATCTTTGAATATCTGGGAATCGAAAAAAAAAAGAAAGAATTCGATTACTGCACTTCCTAGAAGAAAGTTAAATTCTGCATGACGTGACCAAATGTTTCTTGGATAAACCGTTCAATTAAAAATTTAGTTCTTTTTTGTTCAAAGTTGACTTGACCATCAAATAATAGTAATTTTTCTGCCTCGCGTTCTAAGGGTGTCCATAGCGTTCAAGACCACGACTATCGATTTAAAGTTCTGGGGTTCGATCGAACCACTGCCAAAAGGCGTTCAAGTTGCTTCAAAATGGGTATCCGACATTGGTTACGTAATGAAGCGAAGGTTATCCTTTGTCTAGCCCAGTGGTCCCCAACCTTTTTCTCGCCACGGACTGGTCAACGTTTGATAATCTCACCCCGGCCTGGTGGGGTAGTGAGGGGGAAGAGACGTTGATTCTTTATATTTTAGATTGTTTTGATTTACAATGCCACTGCTATACACAGCCGCTCAGCACACTGTTAATCTCTCTAGAGAGAAATAAATACACCACAGTAAATAAAGGGGAAATAATCTAATGGTTTTTTTTGGACGGTCCAGTACCAATTGATCCACGGACCGGTACCGGTCCGCGGCCCGGGGTTTGGGGGACCACTGGTCTAGCCTATCTGTCCTAAACAGTTCCACCTGGCTACCAGAAACAGGTGGATATTATGAGCGATATTCATGAATATCTTATGGATTTTTGAGATATCAGGGATATTAAGAGATAGTACAGAGATCTTTAGGGAGATCTTACAGTTCTTTAGAGCACTCGGATATCTTAGGATCTTTAGAGATATTAGGCTAATCTTAGAGATTTTTAAGGAAATCATGGGTCTTTTATGAATTCATTTGGGGTCTTTTTTGAAATCATAAGGATCTTTAATGAAATTGTAAGAAAATCGTAGAGATCTTGAATGAATTCCTTTTATATAGTCTATTATAATTTTATCTTTGCAGTCTATATTAAATACAGAGACTAACAATTGATTAAAAGTAAACTATAATAGGCCAATAAACAAAAGAGACATAAAAAAGTCCTCTTTTAAAGCCAGGCAATCGCCTTGCTTGTACCTCCCACATGTAGGCGTTGTCGTCAAACGTCTTCATTTCGCTTGGGTTGACAACACGGCCTTTGAATGGTCCAAACCTTGAGCCTTTTGGGATGACCTGTTGGCCGCAGAAGACCGCGTAGTGGACAACACCGCCGAAGTTTGTTTGTGCAAGAACCAGACCTGAAACACGGCACGGGTACTGATTGATTGAGAGATTCAATAGGTGGACAACAGGGAAATAGAGTTAAATTTAGCTTATAGAATTCCCGAAAAATTTCAAATGGAAGTGTTATGTTGGGAAATCCACCAAAACAGCAACACACACACACACACAAACACGATCACAAGAAATGAGTTTAACCTCACCCAGTGAGACATACACACATACAAAGAGCCGTGCTTAGGTCTTTGAGTGTCTTAGTAAAAGCTACATTGCCGTGGTCAGAGATACATTTAGGGCCTTAGTCAAAGTTACATTTTGGGGTCCTAGTCAAAGTTATATTTGTGGGTGGGGGGGCTAGTCAAAGTTACATTTAATCCCTTGACAAAGTTGGGGCCGTAGTCAAAGTTACTTTGGAGTCTTCAGTCAAAGTTACTTTGGAGGCTTCAGTCAAAGTTACTTTGGAGGCTTCAGTCAAAGTTCCTTTGGAGGCTTCAGTTAAAGTTACTTTGGAGGCTTCAGTCAAAGTTACTTTGGAGGCTTCAGTCAAAGTTACTTTGGAGGCTTCAGTCAAAGTTACTTTGGAGGCTTCAGTCAAAGTTACTTTGGAGGCTTCAGTCAAAGTTACTTTGGAGGCTTCAGTCAACGTTACTTTGGAGGCTTCAGTCAAAGTTACTTTGGAGGGCTTTAGTGAAAGTTACATTTGAGAATCCTTGAAAGCCTCTTTGCTTGCCAACACATTAGAACGGCCCTGCATACACAATGAGGAGAAAAAGAAATTTTTTTTACAGCTGACGAACACAGCCACTTTTGATCTTTCGGACAAACTTTTGAGTCACTGTGTTGTATATTGTTACGTCACGATGAACTGACCGTTGGGCAGATCGTGTACAGGTGGAGCCGTCTTGCTTGACCGCCAGCCCGCGGCGTGAACAGCTGGACCCAATTCACCTGTCGAGGAAAAAAAGTGTGATTTGTTATTTAATGGTCAAGTATAAAAAAAAAGACGTTAAGCACTTTAACGTGGTTTTATTAAAAAAAAAACAAAAACAAAACTTAATAGACATTCCAGTTAAGACTACTTGATATAAGTAGGTCATATAATAGACAAACTGCAGTCAGTATAACTTTGACTGGGTCAATCTAAAAATCTAAACCTGATAGTTCGTAACACTATGTCATTTAAGTTGTGTTACCTTGAACAGTGTAGATTGTTTATATAGTAAATCGTATTTACATCACTGGTTATAGCCCATTGATATATGGAGTATATTATATACAGTATAGTGGGACAAATGGCCGAGTGGTGTAGATACTCGATTGTCGATCTGAGAGTCCTGGGTTCGATCCTCGGTGAGAACCATGGACATTTTTCCAAGTGAAATTTTGTTCAAAGTCATCCCATATGTCGTACACCCAGCTTTAAATGGGTACCTGACTTTAGTTAGGGAAGTAAAAAGCGGCTGGGCGTTGTGCTAACCACACAATCCCTTCATATGTCGAGGTTATAGAAACAGTTGAATTCTACACTTCATCTGCCCCGATGGCCCTTTAGGGTTAAAGGAACTTTACTTTTATATACAGTATAGAAACTTGAGTAAAGTATGTGATTTCCAGAAGCAAGATTTCAATACTTTCCTTTAAACAATGTCCATATAATCTGACCATTCGACCTACCGTGAAGATGCTGACCAATCCGAATACCACTGAAGCTGTACGACCTCATCTTACTGGACCCTGGGGAACTAGAGGTCAGCCAGGACGTGTTGCCATAGAGACAGAGGTCGATGTCTGCCAGCGTGAAGAACAGAGTTTGATTGGCCGGTCTTTCCGGAAACAGCATTTGATTGGCCGTCACTTCGGCAGGCAGCCGCGGTATGAAGAATGGGAACCTGAGCGGAGGTAAGATTGGAGGCAGGTGATTCAGGAGCTGGGCACCGCTGTTGCAAGGGGCCTTACAGTGCGGGCCTATGGTGGGACTGGTAGAAACAAACAAACAAACAATATATATTAGAATATTTGAAGGCCTCATTGAGCTATTATTAAACTTGATTTATTTCTGCATCAGTTAATACGCAACATATACAAAAAGTAATAAAAAAAAATGTGATGTAGATTGAGATTATTACAAATTTAAAAGAAAACATTGTTTGAACGATAAAAATCACACCCCTGTGTATGGGCGTTGGGTGATGTTGATGAAGCAATTGAAATGTTCTCCTAAATTAAGGTTTTTTTTTATCTGAATGTATCCTTCGCCAATTTTTAGAGCATTCACAAAATATTTCAGCGATTAGCTTCCAACAATCATTGCTTAACTCACGATCGAATGAAAGGAAGATTTGAAAATAATCTGCTGATTGTTGAATCTTTTTATTATTTATTTAACTTTTTGTATGTATTAAACTTAATGATTTATTTAAGCAATTTTTACCCACATCCTAAAGGACCATTGACAAAATGCTCGTGACTAGTTGGACTAGCGATCCTGAGCTTTTTTTTTTGAGAGCCCCCGGACTGGCGGACCACATGTTGGACCAGTCGTATGTAGCTTGCTGACCATTGGCCTTTATGGCAGTTCCCGGATGTTGAGGAATACAGCGAGTTTGATCTCACGGGCTCTAAGAGACTAAGACTCAGTTGTAGTTATCACTGAGAGAGTTCAGAAAGAGAGAGAGAGGAAGAGAGAGAGAGAGAGAGAGAGAGAGAGAGGGAGAGAAAGAGGGAGCGAGAGAGAGAGAGAGTAAGAGAGAGAGAGAGAAAGTAAGAGAGAGAGAGAGAGAGAGAGAGAGAGGGAGACTAGCACAATCCTGGAACTAGACTAGCACAACAGTGGAACTGGACTAGCACAACAGTGGAACTAGACTAGCACAACAGTGGAACTAGACTAGCACAACAGTGGAACTGGACTAATTCCGAACTCATTGTTACATGACTCACTGTAATCATCCATGTTAATGTCGACAATCTGAACTTTTGTCCAGTTTTTATCATTTTTTTATTACAATAAGGCAAAAAGAAAACTGTGAACTTAAAATGAATTCATAGCAGTGGTCAACTTACTTATCAAAGCTGGACATTACGTAAACAGATTCCATCAAAACAGCGAGCTTAAATTGAAGTCAATAGCAAAGGTTAACTGACCTAATTATGGCCGACATAATATAACAGAGTCCAGCAGTCTGGTAACTTAAATTGAGGTCGACTCATTTATTAAAATGACCAATCGCATGAATGGTCAACTCCTAGCTCAGAGCTATAGGTCTGACACTATAATCGATATTGAAGTTAATAAAAATAAAAATATGATGCAACATATCGGACACTGCGCCATTAGTCTCAACTTTTGAAGTCGATAGCTTTGAAATGAAGATAGTGGAAATGGGTTAAGGGCAGAGGCGTACATGGGATGAGGGGGAGGGGGTCCAAATTTGAAAGTCCCCCTGGCCCCAGCTTGACGGGGGGCCCCAAAAATTGTTTTTTTACATTAAATATTAAGCACGTTATCTCATGTCATGGTGTCGAATGTCAAAATGCAGGGGCCCCAAAGAGGTTAAGCCCCCCATCCGGGCCCTCAAATCCCTAGGTTCTGCACTGGGTAACGGGTTGAGAAATATGTCAGATAGTTCTCAAAGATGGCATCTTATTGGGCGATTTATGGGAGGGGGAGGGTGGGTGGATTAATCTGCCAAAAAAAAAAAAGAGGTATGAGATCATTTGAGCTTGACGACGTCACGGTCATGCGCAGTGCCGAAGTCTCTCAGACAGAGATAGTCTTACCCCCCCCCCCGGCTGTGATAATGACGGTAATGGGACGGTACGCGGGAGCAGACGACAATAGAGAAACTTGTCACACCACAGGGGTAAAAAAAAATAAAAACAAACTGGCTCCCTGGGTCGCGCTGGGCGGAGGAGGGGGGGGGGTGGGTGTCGGGGGAGGGAGGGGGGTCATAACTATAACACCTCTCATTATTTTTATCTTGCATACAAGTGTTGTTTTTTTTTTTTTGAGACGTGAATTGGATGTAAAGGAAAATCGTGATAAACAGTATCGATTACTAATGGTAAAAACCGGTGACTTTGTTACCGCATGTGATGTAACGAAGTCAACCACTGCATGTGATGTAAATAAATAAATAAATAAATATATGCATAAATATATAAATAGAGCCGTCCCCAGGCAATTCGGTGCCCTAGGCAGTCATCTATTAGGACGCGCCGCACCTTCTTTTGAAAGTTTTTTTTTCTAAATTTTGGCGCCCCCTAGCAATTTGGCGCCCCCTAGCAATTTGGCGCCTATGTCGCCTATGCCCAGAGCCCGCCCTGTATAATATAAATAAATATTAAACACATTAAAAATTTTTTCAAACAGGATAAATTAAAATAGCAATAATGTAAACAAATAAAAATTAAATATTAGCTGCCAACCGTGGTAAATATATGACGTCAAAAAATACAACCGACCGAAACAATCTAATGGTCTAGAAGAAAAAATCAGAATCAATTTTTAAAAAAATCAAAATGACTCGCCATTACTGGGTAAGCCCAACCATTTTGTTTCGTTAATTATTCAAATCTCACTTTTTAAAAAAAAAAAAAGAAGAAGAACCCCCCCCCCCCCCACAAAATCATTAGAACTATCAGTGAATAAATCACAGATTGACTGAATAAATCACTCAGAGAGACTTATCCGTTAATCCCGCACGTCAGATATCGTCAATCAGTAGTCACTCTGTTTCCAATTTGTCCCCTGGCACTACGAGCCCTAAATCAATCATTCATATACTTTACTGACACATTCCCCAACCCCCCTCCCCCCACACACACACCCCACCCCACTCCCCGTTCTTTACTACGCCCTTTACGTAATTTTACTAAAAACGTATTGGCGTTTATGATTTTGATCTCTGTTTAACGCCTCTACTTCCATCTCTCCCCCTTCCCCCTGACACCCTACCCACCCAGGACAGACGGGGAAGATGAGGGGGGGGAGGAGGGAAAGGTCTCACTAGCAGCGCCCCTCCCCCCCCCCTGTCTGTGAAAAAGGTAAGGGGGGAGGGGAAGTCCTGCTAATGAGGATCCACTGGGCGCTTTATGACGTGTCGATAAAAAAAACACGGGAGGTAACTCCCGGAGATAATAACTTTGACGGGGAACGCATTGATCCGTCATGGGTTATTGGCCCTTGGCTGCCAATGCTCGCTCGCTCCGCTGATTTTTTTTTTCCCCTTCCACTCCTTCATCAAAAATTCACAACTGCTATCAAGCACGCGGCAAGGCGCTTCAAAGAATGACTTTCAAAAAAAAAAAAAAAATTTAAGTTATCTCGGATTTAACCGCCAAATGTGGTCAGATCACCAGGTCGGGTGGATTCCTCACCCGCTTCCCAACCTCTTCACTCCCCCCCGCCCTCCCCCCAACTAAAGAGTACCGTCCCCTTTTTCTCTCACGCTTAAAAGGCCGTTGCATATCGAGGCAATTATTTGTGGCATTACTTGCTCCACCTCTTTAATCTTCCCTGCCCAACCCCCACTCTCCCCCACCCCCCACACATCGTCAGACGGGTAAGGCCAGATATCCAGCAGGTGAGGAAGGTGGGTTGAGGTGGGGGGGGGGGGAAGAACATGAAGATATACATCGTTAAATGACCACGGGATATTAATGCACGAGGACTGGTCGGTCATACTGAGGACGATGATTGGTCGGTCATACTGAGGACGATGATTGGTCGGTTGACATTATTTACCGGAAGTTATACATGTATTATGATAGTGTTGTCATATATATATATATATATATATATATATTATTACATGTATTTTTGATGTGTGCTACTGTGGACGCACTTAGTCTGGAGGTAAGCAAGTGTTGGTAACATTCGTGGAGAGATGAGTACACGAAGAGTTAACATTTTTTTTTTAGATTGCAATTATAGAGTCAACATTTTGGGAGGATGGTAGTTGGAGAGCTAACATCATTGAAGATGGTAGTTAGAGAGCTAACATCATTGAAGATGGTAGTTATAGAGCTAACATCATTGAAGATGGTAGTTAGAGAGCTAACATCATTGAAGATGGTAGTTAGAGAGCTAACATCATTGAAGTTGGTAGTTAGAGAGCTAACATCCTTGAAGTTGGTAGTTAGAGAGCTAACATCATTGAAGATGGTAGTTAGAGAGCTAACATTATTGAAGATGGTAGTTGGCCACATTGCCCAAGAACCAGTACATGACATTTCATATTCACACAAATAAACAAAACCAAAAAGTACTTGTACACAAAAAGTACTTGTACACACAAAAAGCACTTGTACACAAAAAGTACTTGTACACAAAAATGCCACCGCGTTACAAAAACAAAAAGAATTATGCACAATCTTTGCACGCGATTTCATCAAAGAAGAGACTAAAAGCAGTCACAAACATATGTTACAAACAGCAGTCACAGATAGCAGTCGTTCAGTCATGTGATAAAACAAATCAAAACACTTGACAGCACTTTTGGGCCAGCCCATAACGTTTTAATATTTCAGTCCCTCGACCAACACCGCAACTCACGTAAAAGTACTTCCACCACCCCCCACCCCACCCCCCCCCCACCACCACTTCTAATTACTAAGATGATGAAAAAAAGAAAATATAACAAATAACAACAAACGTGACCACCATGTGTCTCTCCAGGTGTGTCGCGACGTGTCGGACACTTGTGTCAGCGACCAAGACAATAAGACGTTACCGCCTCGTTAGGCAAAGCGTTGGAATGAAGGTATCTACAACAAAAAAGCAAAAAAAGGGATTGCTCATTTCGTTTCGTTTCTTTTTTGTTTTTGGATTCAATAGTGAGTTGAGGTTTTAGTGAGAAACGGTAGAAGTGGAAAGAGAAGGGGGCGAGAGAGAGAGAGAGAGAGAGAGAGAGAGAGAGAGAGAGAAAGACAGAATTGAACGTGAGTATCTCTATTGATCTTCAAACCAATCAACGGATTAAATAATCAGGGACTGGTATGATCTGGGGGTTGGTTTTACCCTTAGTCTTTGTTTTTGTTAATTATTTTTTTTTCGCTATTGAAAGTGAGGTCACGTGACGGGATGTCACAAAACAAAAATGGCGGTTTGTGACGACGTACGTCACATAATTAGAGTGAGCGATTCTCTTAGTTTGTATGTGTGTGTGCGTGTGTTTTGTTACTGGTGTGAATGAAAGACGTGTGGCCACACGCACGCACACACACACACATGCAGACATACGCAGTGCGGTTTCATGATGGCTTTGAGTTTGTATGATTAAAAAAAAATAAAAAAATTTAAAAACCGCAAAGCGTTTGATGTGTCCTACACTTTATAACTTACAAAAGTTTGGTTGTTTTGTTCATCAGGGCCGGCTTAAATATCGGTGATGCCCAGCGGTCAAAATTTTTTTTTAAATATATCTTTGGTTAATTGATATCACACAACAAATAGAATATATGACTGTTTTCAAAGAAGTTGTCACCACAAAATATAAGTCATACTTTTAAATGCTGCAAGAAATTCACTTAATCGCAGGCGTGGCTACAAAAAAAAAAAACAACAAACCACAAGTAATAATTTAATTACAATCAATAACAACAATGGCCGCTGTTCTTCCTGCCGGCTTCATCATAACAACCCTCCTGCTCTTACGTCACACACACGTCACTGCTTTCAATACGTAATGTATACGGTGCACTGGTCTACGGGAATCCCCTATTCATAGCGTACTACCGCGGGCAAGGAGAAAGGTCTAGTACTAGGAAGTTTTGAGTATGTCCAGCTTTAAATGGGTACCTGACTTTAGTTTGGGGTAGAGAGCTGCACGGGAGTCAAAATCACACCCAGTCCCACCCACTCCCGCGTTTTCAAAACCAGTCCCACCCGCTCCCAAAAGAAATTCTCCCCAGTCCCACCCGCTCCCGCGAAAATTTTTCCCAACCCCACCCACTCCCATCAAAAAAATATTCTATAACTCATAAATAAGAGTTTAAAAAATTGTTTATAGAAATCCATGGAAGAAGTAGCAATAATGTCTTCTGAAACGCTGTTTACCATGACCTTCAAATCACTTGTAGAATTAGAAGTATGTCTGTCTGTTTCACTCTTATTTGCTCGCTCCTTTGTCACAACTCAAAAACCAATCAAACTCGAGGCGTTGTTAGTACAACAATTTATTTACATAAATGTACATCAGAATACAAAAGTCCATAAATGAATACACTTCAATAATTCACTCTGCCTCAACTCTGACTAACTAGAGATCTCTAAAACTCCTCATAACTACGAACATCTCCTCACTATGACTTGTAACTATCTCTCTTCTCTAACTCTAACTGGTCGTCATTGTTAACCCTACTAGCCTGTCAGACGTCGCCTCTTGGTATTCACACCTTTGCTGTCAGTTCTATTGTTTCCCCACCTTGTCCTAAGTCGTCTGTCACCTTATCACCCTTATCGGTATTACTCCTAACTCTTAGATATCTATTATATTAAAACGTCAAAGGGGATAGCCTCTGTCTCTAAATCTACTCTAGCTCGTCACAATAAGTTCATTATTACATTGAAAATAATTAATATTGGGGGTGGGGGTATGTGTTTTTTCGTGTCAACTTTACAAAAATGACGATTTTCAACTTTCGGTAGTATGAAAATTAACCTGTCTAACCTAGTCGCAAATGGTATCGCCTAAATCGTAAAAATGTGTAGTTATATTATTGCTAATGATGTTTTGACCTAAATACCAAGCATGTCAAGGAAAGGCCCTGAACTAGGTGTGTATCATACATCACACATCATCCCAAGATCAACCGTGCGATTTGATTGATTCATCAGAAGTCTGCGAGAGTCACACTCAAACAAAACCCAAACCCACGGGACTCCCGCAAAAACAAAACCCAAACCCACGGGACTCCCGCAAAAACAAAACCAATCCCATGGAACTCCCAATAAATTTATTTCCAATCCCGCGGGAGTCCCGCGGATTCCGCGGGAGTCCCGCGAATCCCAATCCCGTGCAGCTCTCTAGTTTGGGGAAGTAAAAGGCGGATGGGGCGTTGTGCTAACCACAGAATTTCTTCATATGCCGAGGTTACAGAAATAGATGAATCTTGCACTTTATCTGTTCCGACGCACCTCTTGGGCTAAGGGAACTTTACTGCTTTACTAGAAAATACTGAAAGTGACACCCTCAGAATATACACTGAAAAATGATAATTTTTAGTATATAACGGAAACCTGGTTTATAACGAAATTTCTCCAGCTTTTGTCAATAAATTCATCGTCAAGGATGTTGGAAATTTTTTTTCAGGAGGCCAGAACTTCTGTTTTATAAACCCACGCTTTTTTTCAGGTTTTAATGTGATTTTTCTCAGACTGTCATTTTTTGTAAAATTAAATCGTTGTTTTTTTTTTTAAAATACGTAAGTTTGAAATCCAAGTTTTTATTAAGATTGCTGTTGTCACCTATAGAGTGTCAACATTTGTGTGGTACTGTCATTATTTAAAATCAGTTATATATTTCTGTTGCTCTACCTTGCTGAGGGTTAAGAAGAATAACACAAATGGCTCGTCGGTTAGGTAAGAAATAATTGTTGATACAACATGGATAGATATTGGTCTATGAGTCGACTGGTACCTTAACTAAAGTCTATACAGATCACACAATGAATTCTGATCGGAGCAGTAGTAGCTATATATTGAGGCTTTTAAGTAAGACAAATGTTACATAAAAGTAAGACAAATGTTGCATAAAAGTAAGACAAAAACGTTACATAAATGTAAGACAAATGTTACATAAAAGTAAGACAAATGTTACATAAAAAGTAAGACAAATGTTACATAAAAAGTAAGACAAATGTTACATAAAAAGTAAGACAAATGTTACATAAAAGTAAGACAAATGTTACATAAAAGTAAGATAAAATGTAACTCGTCACAAAGTGAAATATGTTTAATAAATAAATTTGGAGTATTTTTGTGAGCAAGCTAATTCAAAAAAAAAAATTAAACTTCTAAAAAAATCTCTTCATGAAATCGAGTTACTCTTTCAAGGGACATCACATTAAATTAATTTTGTTGCTTCCCTTTTCCTATCTAGCCATCAGATTCGCTTTATCAACTAGGCACAGTAGGCACCGTGCCTAGGGCCTACGGACTTTTCAAGGGCCTACAAAAGCCAGAACATAAAGTGAAAAAAAGTCCAGAATGCCTGTAAAATTTAATAATGTTTGTACTAAAGTAACTATATATATATATATATATATATATATATATATATATATATATATATATATATATATATATATAACCGTATGAGATGAGAACCTGAGCAAGTCAAGCTGCAGTGCTGTAGATCTGTACATTACAGTATGTTAACTTTCCGGCTCTTTGTCTTAGCGAAGTCACATATGACGTCCTCATATGCCATTTCCCTCATCAAATCCTTTTCAATAGAAAGTAATGCCAGGGAGGAAAGGCGTGTTTGTCCCATCGTTGACCGAAGATACGTTTTTATCAATTTGAGTTTAGAAAAGGAATTTGTTCCAAAAATTGAAAGATAGATCCGGAAAGCAATATTTACATTTGGAAAACTTGTCACAAACCTATTCTGTATTTGTGCTGTAAGCATTTCAGCCACAGTTTTCTTGTCAGCAAACATCCGTGAGGACAAAAGAAATTCATCAGTAAATGCCTCTTCCTGATCTGATGGTACATCTCAATTAGTGACTTGGCTTTCAAAACTGTCTAATCAGTTGACAAAGATCTGTCCAGAAGAAAG
>JAGDYQ010000109.1:2791828-2794328 GCA_021962125.1 Bulinus truncatus
ATTTTTTTTATGTAAACACAAATTCACACTGTGAGAAAGTTAATTGCTCGGTTACTATGTTCTATAAGTTCAGATCTGCTAAATCATAGGAATTTACTCCTATCTATTTTAAATCAAAACCACAGTTTATCTGAATCAAAAGTCATTCTATTTTATACAACTGGATTTATTTTTCTTTCTTTCTTTGAACTTTAATTATATGCACACATGTTAAAACAATTATCTGACATATTTCGTATTTAATTGAAAAGGTGTATATATAATCTAAAGCTGGAGCATTTTAAATTCATGTTCTAGTTATTTGACACACGTAAATGAATACCTGAGAAAGTTCATATTATTAAAAAGTTTTAAAATATATTTCGCGATCTCTGTTGCTAGTAATTGTACATTACCATCACCTGTGTGTTTGTTTGGTATATTTAATTGGAAAAAAAAAAGGTTTTCAATGACTACAAATTACAAAGAAGTACTTTATAAAAACTAATTTAGTTAGAAAAAAGTAATTAAACGTCTTATTTAGAATAACAATATTATTTTTTTAAATATATTTCTTAAGTATGTACAGCTATTTTTTCGATTCGCACTTTATTGCTAGCAGACGCGAAGATTTTGTTTGTTTTTTAATGTAACCACTTGAAAAAGCGAGCTGACGAGAATGTAGTCTGAAAATTAAAGAAAAAAAACCGGTTCCGAAATCCAAGCAGAAGTAAGAACAGGCCAATCCTAACATAGACTGGCGCTCAACTTACAACATCCGGGCATTGGACTCGATGATCACAGATTATCTGTCGGTCTGCTAGATCAATGACCCACGTGGGATAAGTCTTGCACGTGCAATGATGACAGCCCCCGCCCATTTTTATGCTAATGACCCTTAGGACGGTCCCTTTATATTTTTTTTCTCTTCTGGCTCGGGCCAGTCAGTGTTTTGTCTGGTCTGAGGGCGGTACCTCGATAGTACCTCGATAGTACCTCGATAGTAATGTACCTAAAAACACAACCGTTAAAAATAAACGCAAAACTGGAAAAAAAAAAGATTTTAACCTTTACATTTATTGCAGCTGATTACCGGCAACAATGGCGGGCTTTGGGGGGGGGGGGGTTAAAAATGTGTAACCGCCCTACGCGCCACGTATGAGAGGCGACTTTCGATAGGTGATTCATTAGTCACTCACGATACAAATATGATAATTAGGTATCTCACATCCGCAAGAGGCGATATTGACATGATTTATTTAGCTGAGGAGAGTCAAGTTAACCTAAGGTCCCCATAAGTACCTTTGCCCGAGGTCAACATAAGTACCTTTCCCCTAAAACGGTTCTGACCATTCAACAAGTCTGAACATATTTAAAACATATTTGTTCATCACTTCTACAGTGATATGAGTCAAGTTCTATTTTACCCTTAGCAGAGTTAGTACATTTTGCTTTTTTAAGGTCAGGAACATTGAGCTAAAGGCTTGGGAATGACATCAAAGCCAGTCACTCATTACTGTAATGAGGGAGCCGTCAATGGGAAATCAGAATGATGTCCTCTTGTCCTGAAGTATACTGCAACAATCTTATAGATTTTCGGGTAACTTTGCAAGAGAATTTAGTTTTAAAAAAAAGAGCAGAATATATCAGGAGACAAAACTTTGATGTAATGGAATAACAAATTTTGTTTGACGGGATCAATGCATTTTGGACCCGGTGATTTGGAATTGGATAGACTTCCAGGAACGGATCAAGTAGGCCTACGAATTCTGAGGTAGAACTATAACGTAGTATCAAGTCAACATTCACAACATGACTGTATACACTAGTGATTTTCACCCCCTCCCCCACGCCCCCCCCCACCCTCCACACCCCTCACCATTCCACAGTTCGTCCAGATTTGTGTTTTTACTCGTTCTATCCCCCCACCCCCCCCCCCCACACACACACACCCCTCTCCCATAGTGTGACGACGACGCTCCTAGCGTGCAAGAACTGCATCCATTTCAAGGATTACTCTCCTTGATGTCTCTCACGTGGTGAACACCCCCCCCCCGCACCACCACCACCACCACCACCACCACCACCACCACCACCACCACCACCTCTCAACCCTTCCCGGTAACCTTATTTAAGAGCGAGGCACAGATTGTGTCCCTTTTCACCGAGTTATTACCTTCCCTTGTTCTGAGTTATCCTCAGCCAATCAGGGAATTGAATCTTGATCCACCCCCCTCCACCCCCTTTCTCTTCAGTATTGTATTGTAGCGGGCCGACAGAATTTATCATCGGGAGTGGCTGTTAATACTGTCAATAGTAAAACAATATAAAGAGAGCAAGGGGAGGGGAGATCGGCCCGGGGGTGGGGGGGGTGGTGGCTAGGGGTGAAGGAAGGTTCGGTTACATGACAGTAACTTTTTCTTTTTAAATCGCCTCTTTATCTTTTGAAACATTTTTATTTATTTATCTTATGTTTGACTATACTGGTACTAGTTTCTGAAATTTTTATTTCACCTTCCGT
>JAGDYQ010000109.1:2796828-2876828 GCA_021962125.1 Bulinus truncatus
GGGGTCACGTAGGCTGTAGTGGGGTCACGTAGGCTGTAGTGGGGTCACGTAGGCTGTAGTGGGGTCACGTAGGCTGTAGTGGAGTCAGCTGGGCCTAAGGGGTGTCGCGTGGTCACTAGTAGAGTCGAGTGGGCGAATATATGGGTTAGGGGGTTTCTTAGTTGGTCAGGCGGGGGGGGGTCTAGTGGGCCCTATTGGGGGGTCAAGCGGGCCCTTTAACACCCCCATTCACCAGTGTAAACAAAATTTCATCATAGATGACAACTTCATCAAGTTAAATTTTAATTTCAAAAATACCGCTATAATGATAAACTTCGAAAGTAATCTCACTATTTCTCCAATCATGACTAATCTGTGTGAAAGTAATCTCACTATTTCTCCAATCATTACTAATCTGTGTGAAAGTAATCTCACTATTTCTCCAATCATAACTAATCTGCGTGGCAATCCACCAATGATTATATACACCGCTCCCGTCTAAACGTTTACAATTTGTGTTAAGAGTTGAGTTCAACGAAGTGGCTCACACCTTTAGAAGAGAGAGGGAACTGAGGGACTGATATACAAGAACCCCCCCCTCCCCCGCCCTCGATCCCAATCACCATGTACTGTTATTTATCCATGCACGTGTGTAAAAAAAAATGGCCGGTTGTTTGTCGTACAAAAATGAAAAAAAAAACATTAAAGAAATTCTCCAAGTGATCAACGATAACAAAGACCCTCCTCCCTCTCTACTCTCTCCTCCCTCTCTACTCTCTCCTCCCTCTCTCCTCTCTCTCTCTCTCTCCTCACTCCTTCCTCCCTCCCTCCAAACGCAACGCAAATAAAGATGACAACACGCCTTTTATTATCTTTGCTACTGTAATGTTCTTCGATATTAAACTGTAGATAGGCTATTTATAGAGCAGACAGCCAGACAATATAATCTCTACGCCAACATGCTTGCGGTTCTATTTTGTTTTATTATTTTTTTTTTGTCGACACAAGCGCGAGACGGGGATTATATGCAAATATTTTAAAAAAAGTAAACCAATAAAATCCACGCAACTCTTTTGTTACTTACGAATTCTTATAATTTGTTTCCGTAGTCTCCCTTTGTACACACGAATTTATGACAATAAACTTTGCCACATTCACACTGACCCCTTTCCCCCCATACTCATTCAACACACACACGTACACACACACACTTACACACACAGCATTATGTAAAAAAAAAAGAAGGAAAACAGTAAGAAAGATATGGAACAAAACAAATTTAATCCCTCCCCCCTTTTTCCCCGATATGAAAGTAAAAGATTTTGAAGCAGACGTGAATTGCATCATCTTCTGTCTACGTCTTCCTATCAAACAAACAAAAAAGTAGGGTCCCGCGCGGAGAGTTAATTTGCAAATGTAATCTGTTTTCAGAGACCGAATGTTTGTGTGTGTGTGGGGGGGGGAAGGAACTCATCAACTAGGTCAGTGATGGCTTTGAGAATTCATGAGTTTACAGTCACGGTTCTTAACGTTTTTTAGCGACTGTAACCCCCCCTTCCCCTCCATAAAAGGGTGCAAAAATATGTCCGCCGCTATTATTCCTCACACGTAAGCTCTTCAAATTCTTGGGGTTGCTTTAAAACGAACATTATATGTCGCTCCGTACCCACTATGTAAACTTTGGAGACTCTCAGGAACAGAGCTATGTGTTTTGTTTGGTTTTTTTTTTTAAATTCATAACCAACATAGTGCTTAACTACTTATTGGACAGTCCGTAAATGAAAATACTATATATATCTACTTTACATTGAATCCGGTTTCTAGTACAGTGGTGGCAAAAGTTTATAAACCGCGGGCCAAAATGGGTTCATTAAATTTACCCTTCGGAAGGGCCGCCACCCATAGAGCAGACGGATGGATTGTTTATGTGGATAAATATAAAATTACTCGTTGTTGTTTTACAAGAGCTGTGGATAGAAGGGTGTGGCCCAGAGTTCACAGTCGCATTTGGTCCGGGGAGGGGGGTGGGGGTGCGGCAACAATTGGCCCATGTATATTCTAAGAAGTACCCTTATTACGACGCTTTTACGCTTCACTCGTCATCGATCGAAAATTCTTTAATAAATAGACGCAATAAATA
Source organism: Bulinus truncatus (assembly GCA_021962125.1). Taxonomy (NCBI): domain Eukaryota; kingdom Metazoa; phylum Mollusca; class Gastropoda; family Planorbidae; genus Bulinus; species Bulinus truncatus. Next base: position 2,798,948 of record JAGDYQ010000109.1, read on the forward strand.
CAGATTTCCCTCTTTTACACTTTCTTACTATTTTTTTTTCCTCTGGAACTTTTTTTGGATGCACATTTCCCCCAATCACGTGAGTTTATTGAACAAACACTCAAATTAATTAATTTTATACGCATAATAATATTTATGTCATTTAAATCCCACATCCATACATCATGAAATTGTATAAATTAATTACGTCATTAGCATAATCTAGGCTAGGACCAGTGATTGGACCGATGGTTGTCATTTTTCGTCGATGGGGTAGGAAAACGAGCCCTTCGCTTTCTGTTACCTTTCCTTGGCGTTCTGGTCGATCGGCAGTAAACACACACGGCTGGTCTGTCTGGACAGTCTAAAAACCCTTTTTTTCTTTACCAATCCGGAAGATGTGGCGAGCACACACACTCCGCAGCGCTGTAGGCAAAGAAGACACACACCAAGAGCCGACAATAAGGCTGGCGTGTTATGCACACCACACCCTGCTATGCCAGCAGTGGTGGGGGCAAATAAATAAATAAAAGAATAATAAAAAAAACAGCAACAGCCTGTCTTGAGGAGGGGCCCCAAAGCATATCTTTACGTGTCGGCCCATTCAACATATTTAAATTAATCGGCCCCTTCGGCCCCTTTAAGCCCCCCCCCCCCCACCTTCCATGCCTTGACAAAGAGTTTAGCAGATCCGGTCATCTGAAAACCAGCAAAACAACTTCAAATCAACCCACACTAAACATCAAAACTACCCACAAACCATCTGGAGACCACAATCAACATTAAAAGTAGTCATACATCGTAAATTCACTTAAAAAAAACATACATTTTCTTTCACCAACGTTCAAAAAGACATTCACTCCAAATTTTGATCTGCAATGTTAAAATAATAAAGTTCTCATTTAAAAAAAAAAAAATAAAAAACAAGTAAAAAAAAATTTCTAAATGAATGATTTCTCTACAATACACATTTTCTACATATAAAAAACAGCTAAATTGAGAACTATTTTCTCCAAATATTTTAGATCCTCTAACTAAGGGGCGTAAACGACCCGCGTAACTTTGGTTATCGAACGTCGCCTTGTTTACCCGAGAAATGTGGGTGGAGGGGTGGTGGTGGGGGGAGGGGGAGGGGAATCGCGAGTCCTAATGCTGTGTGATAGAAAGAGGATTGCATCCATACTCTCCAGTACAATGGAGACGAATAAAGGGAAGTAAATATGATCCTGTTGACTTGGGCAAAGTGGGGAGAAAAAATAAAATCGAACGTGGTCATTAACTCCCTTGAAATATTCAGCCGAAGGTTGGGTTTTTATTTTAAAAAAAAAAACAACAATGTCACAGATTGAAAAGAAAGATTGGTTAACTCCAAGTTTAAATCAATACAAACAAAATAAACTTGATCGAATGAGATGTCTGTATATATGATGAGCCAAGGTCTGAGGGACTTTGTGAGTGGGTGGATGGGAGATAGATTACATTTTTTTGTTGGGGGGAATAAAAAACATTGTCGATTCCCTTGTTCTACGATACATATTAATTTTAAAAAAAGGATTTTAGTCCGTTTTAGCAGGTACTTGTCATGGAGAACTCAATAGTATTAAGAATCCCATGTTTTATGACTTTAATTTTCTGTTCGTTGAGTTTGTGTTGTGGGCAGGGCCGTTTTACGGTTTGTGTTGTAGGCAGGGCCGTTTTACGGGTTGTGTTGTAGCTGTAGGCAGGGCCGTTTTACGGTTTGTGTTGTGGGCAGGGCCGTTTTACGGTTTTAATGGGCCCTAGGCAAAAGAAATTCTTTAAAATGGAAGGTTTCTATGTGATCAGTTTCGAAGGCCCTGACACAATATTTCATGGTATGTTAATTCTTAATATGTGATGACATGACAGGGTGCCGGGTCAGGAGATGGGGGGGGGGTGCGGGGCGGGGCACGCAGTTATGAATGTAAAGGTCTAGGACCCAAGAATCGCTCTCTACTTCAACAAGGACACACCAACTAAATAGTAATCGAAGTCAGGGCCGGCATTAGACCGATTGATCCAAGTTGGGCCCCCCGCGCCTGACGGGGGCCGCAATTTACTTTTTTTTATTAATAGTACCGGTTGTTACTGTTAAAAGAAAATTAGTAGAGGGACATCGCTAGCATCCGTTAAAAATTGGGCCCCGCTATTCGTAAGCAGGCCCACCGACACAAATTTGGGGCCCATGGGCAGGGCTGTCACGCCCCCACCGTGCTGATAATAATATTTTCAAAGTTGATTGGGCCCCCTAAAACTCGGCCGGGCCCCCCTGCCCCCCCTCTCGGCGGCACTATTCGTAAGGCCTGCTTTGGTCGTAGTACTAATGGAAAAACCAAAAGTAAAACAAGGAATTCATACTAGTTGATGTTTTACGGACGGTCCAATTTTAGAACCTTTTAAAAGTTTTCCGTCAAAGGAACCATTTAAATATATATATAAATATATATATATATATATATATATTATATATATATATATATTAAGTAAAGTTTAAATATCATTGCCATCCACCCCCCCACACACACACACAAGCTCTGCTGTGAGTACCATCGATTTCTTCCGATATATGTAAACATTCTGTCGCCATGTTGGCCACCAGCAGTAACTGGGTCAAGAGACGTACTTTTGATATAGCCAAGGGCAGGCCATTTCTCCTCACTTTTCATCACAGAGACCGTATAATAATGAAACACGCAAGCGGGGACCAGACAATGGGGGGAAACCTACGGAAGAGGAAAGAGAGGGAAAAAAAATCTGGCAGATTCCTGTCACACTGTAAACGAGTTTTCTGACTTTGGTGTCGAAAACAGTGATGTGTATGATCAGATTGGGCGACCATTCGAATCATGACAAAGTCAAAATAATAAAAGAAAATATTTTTGATTTGTACTTTTTTTTTGGTTTATTATTTTATACAAAAAGTCATATGAAAGCACCATTGAAATGCTCTCTTTTTCTCTCTCTCTCCCCCTCCCTCTCTCTCTCTCTCTCTCTCCTTCTCTCTATCAGGTCCCTGAAGGATAAGATACTCGTCCCTTCATCCTCTTTATCCAGTAAACCATCAGTGTGTCAGTGGTTGGAGTCCGCTGTACGCCAGTCAGACTCACAACCAAAGCGCACCGAGTCACACACACACACACACAGCCTATCTTGTGTATTACAGTGCCTTAGGCAAAGACTTTTTAACTAAGTTTGGGGAGCTCTAGGCAAAACTTGGGGCCCTTTTACGGCCATGTTTAATAGTTGGAATTAATTCTAGAAGCCCCCCTGCCCCACCATTAACAAGGGAACCCCCTAGGTTAGTTGCCTAGTTTTCCTGTCCATAGGAACGCCCCTGCTTCATTACGTACTTACTAACTCCCATCACTTCTACCGTAGTATGGGCCATCCTGCGTACCTGGTTCCGGCCGAGCACCATCCTGGTGACGTCAGCTTCGAGGTCTCGTCTCCAGGTGTTTCTTGGTCGGCCTCTCTTTCTGTTTTCCTTGAGGGCAGTTCAAAACGCCTGCCTTGAGATACAACTCGCTGTTTTTAGTGTTGTGTGGCCACACTTTCTGACCTCCTCAACCATTGAAACTTTCACCCTGCTGCATACAACCCATTTACTCATTTCCCCATCCTACGGCTTTCCCTTTTCTATCTGAGGTGCAATATATAATGTATAAGGTATAATGTATAAGGTATAATGTATAAGGTGTAATGTATAAGGAGTAATGTGTATAATGTATAAGGCATAATAAATAAGGTGTAATGTATAAGGTGTAATGTATAAGGTGTAATGTATAAGGTATAATGTATAAGGTATAATGTATAAGGTGTAATGTATAAGGTATAATGTATAAGGTATAATGTATAAGGTATAATGTATAAGGTGTAATGTATAAGGTATAATGTATAAGGTATAATGTATAAGGCATAATGTATAAGGTGTAATGTATAAGGTATAATGTATAAGGCATAATGTATAAGGTATAATGTATAAGGCATAATGTATAAGGTATAATGTATAAGGCGTAATGTATAAGGCATAATGTATAAGGTATAATATATAAGGTATAGTGTATAAGGTATGTATTAACATAACAATAACAACGAAATAAACCAGGAAGTCCCAGTTCGTGTGCCGTGAAAATAATTTTATTGAATAAAGAAAAATGAAAATACGGTTGTCATATCGTTATACTTTTTTTTGTTATACATATAACATGTATACACATATAATAGCTATACATGTAGCAGTTATACATATATAACAGTGCATTGGTTAATGTAAAATAAATAATGAAGGCATAGCAATAGCCTGTAGACAAAAGTGAAGTAAAACTGCAGTCATCACTTGATAAGGTCAGTATTGGAGGGTGGGGTAGGGGGTGGGGTGAGAGGCAGTGGCGTAATGTCTACGTTGGCTGTCTTGACCATTTCCCGCCCCACCCCGCCCCCCCCCACTCCCACTTCTCTCTAACTCTACATTCCCTCCACCCACCCCACAACGGTTTTACCCCCCCCCCCACAACACTCCGCCTCCCACCCACCACCCAGCCCCTGAAATCGTTTTCAATTGTCAATATAATCAAATCAAAGCATCAAAGAGAGTGTGGCCCCCAGTGCAGCATGCTGGCCAAAGCAATCTTTCCAGACCCTGTCCGTCCGTGGGAGTGGGTGGAGGGAGGGAGGGGGTGGTGGTGTATTGATAGAACGATGGCACCAATGGATGACTGAAATTTGTAAAGAAATATTAGGGCATTGAGGGCCAGGCTGTAGGGGGCAGACATGCATAAAGTGGGCATATGTGCACTGGGCATATGTGCACTGTAAACAAAACAAAAAGTGACTTTGATGTGTAGGTTGTGATAACAAGATGCAAAGTTTAAAGACAAAAAAAAAAGTGAGTTTGTTCATATTACACACAAAAATATACATTATAACAGATCGCAGTATAATTATAACAGATCGCAGTACAACGGGTCCTTAAAACCAGCTATATTATTATTCATTGACTTGTTTCAGCAATGGGGGGGGGGCAAAGGTTAAACATTTCTTTTACAAAGAAAATAAAAAAAAATACACCTTCCCTTTAGTTCAGTTAAATTAAACACATTTTCCCCGTGGGTGGGGTGTGGGGCAACCCATAGCTATGTCAGGGGTAAGAACATTTCTTTTATTTTTTATTGCTCTGACGCTTCCCGTCATTCATTATCTCGTCATCAGGCAGTCGTTGTGGGGAGGGGGGGGGGAGGATTTTCAATGACTGAAAGGGGCGTGTCAAGGGACGAGGTCTCTTGGGTGGCTGCCTACGGGGCGTGTTGTGTAACGGTCTCTTAGACTTAGAGCCGTGGCTCTAAACCGGTGGTACACGTACCCCCCTCTCCCTCTCACCCCCCCCCCCCCCCCCCCCGCAAAGGGTGACGGGGAGGAAAAGTTATGCAGGGACACGCAGCGACACATAGTTTTCAATTTAAAAAAAACAACAACAAAAAGACTTTAGAAGACGGTCGCCAGTTTGCTGCACGTGCCATCATTAGAAAGGTGAAGCCCGTTTAGTAAAAGGCTAAAGCCCGTTTAGTAAGAGGTACTTTTCATTTGCGAACTTACGTATGAGAGGGGGGTTTCCCCCGCGGATATAATGTCGATACCTTTGTGGGGTGTGTGTGTGTGTATGTGTGTGTGTGTGTGTGAAGTTCCTGTAAGGATGAGATGAAATCTCTTTAGAGATTATAAAAAACCACTAATGGGATGGTTTTCAATGGTGCCCCATTCTTTCATCCCTCACCATAGCCGACAGTGCAATGGCCTCGGAGGCACCACGGGAGATATATCGAGAACTTGAGCCAAGACCTGAAAAAAAAATTTCCTTGGTCCTCACCGGAGATCGAACCTGGAACCTTCAGGTCGACAGTCGGGCGCGTTACCGCACGACCATCCGTCTCGTACCGTCGCGGGCTCTAGAGGGGGTGGAGCCGGCAAAACTTATGGAACGCAGTAGTGTTGTTTTCGTTGACGAAAACTAAAACTAAAACCTTCGTTGACGAAAATGTTGACTTTTCGTCAACGAGAACTAAATCTAAAACTAAAATTAGCAGCAAGACTAAAACTAGACGAAAACTGAAATTATTACAGAAAAAACGAAATAAAATTGAAACTAAAATATAGTGTTGCTTTCGTTCACGAAAACTAAAACTAAAACCTTCGTTAACGAAAATGTTGACTTTTCGTCAACGAGAACTAAAACTAAAACTAAAATTAGGAGCAAGACTAAAACTAGACGAAAACTGAAATTATTACAGAAAAAACGAAATAAAAACTGAAACTAAAATATGACCTGGGACTAAAACAACACTAGAACGCAGTGGCTCCGGCACCAGCCAAAACCATTATATTAGGGCATAAGGAACATGGCATACATAATTTTTTTTTCTGATTTTTTTTTCAGGATTAGTGTTAGGGTTAGGGATAGGGTTAGGGTTAGGGATAGGGTTAGGGATAGGGTTAGGGATAGGGATAGGGATAGGGATAGGGATAGGGATAGGAATAGGGTTAGGGATAGGGATAGGGTTAGGGTTAGGGATATGGTTAGGGTGTGGAGCAATATTATCTATGGCTGGTACCCGAGGTAAAAAAAAATACCGGTTCGGTCGGACCGAACCGTAGCCACTGCGTTTATTGCAAATACAAACACTATTATAAATAAGCCTTACATTGTTTTCTTGATCTAAATAAAATTCGTTAAAAAAATACCTTAACAAAAAAATATGTAACCCACCTTCATTTTTACCTGAAACAATGAATTTGTTTTCAAGAGAAATATTTATCTTTAGCTATAAAAACAAAATATTTAATCAAACATCGCTTCATGAAGACAAAGTCTAACAGCCGAATATTTAATCAAACATTGTTTCATGAAGACAAAGTTTAACTACGGAATATTTAAGTGAGCTCAGCCCAATCACACACACAAAAAAAAAAGCCAATCATGTTTTTGTTTATTTACACCTTTCGATTGGAGAGGATGTATTGAGCTACAAATCCCCCCTTTCCCCAATCCACGATCACTAAAATTTACATCTGTAGCAGATTTTTTTGGGAAAAAATTTCTCTTTGATCTGGTTAATAATTTGTTATTCTTCCCGTGTAGTTATCATCAATTTTTCTCGATATTAAATATTCTGAGTTAGTTATTTTAACAATTGATATCCCCTTGTGTGTTTATAAATGGTATAAAACGCTTATATTTATCAACACTAGCTGGCCAAGACCCTAAACCAAACAAACCAACAAAATACGTTTTTTTTAAAAAAAAAAATGAATATTCCTCATCAAAGATTTGTACACGTGGAGGTTTTGTAAACATCGTAAATCCAATATTTCATTGCTCTTTTTTATAAAAGTAAATAGATCTTTGTTGCAATTTGAAAAAATGCATAAACAAATAATGGAATAGTTGAGAATAGATTATCACATTTAGCTTCAGGAGATTGATTTCTGTGTTGATTTCAAAATTCAAGTTGCACGTGTCCGTTTGATATATTTTGTAATTGGCTTTCAAATTTCAAGTTATATCTGGCTATGACAGAATGAAGTTTTTCTACATTATAAAAGATCTATTTCGGCATTTTTTTTTAAATTTGGCTTTCAACCTTATAGCTGCACCTGGCTAACAAAGTTTGACGTTTTTGTAACACTGTGCCAGTTTGTCTCTGAAGGATTTGCTCAGCATGATGTAGACGATGATGTTGCAGAAGTGGTTGACGAGGAAGAGGTCACGTGGCATGCTGAGCGTCACGTGGCTGGCGTCGGGCACCGGCACCGGGGACAGGGTGGTGTGCAGGATGACCGCCCAGGACACTGACCAGCTGATGACGAAGATGAAGGTGATGACGCCGAGAAGTCTGGTAATGTTGTGTTCCCTGTCGGCCGTTCTCCTGGTGATCTTCTCACAGTCTGGGGTAAAGAACAGAAAAAAAGAAGGGTCAAGAGATAATAATTTGCCACCTATTGGGTGTGAAGTTCTAAAAAAGGGTAAATATTTGAAAGACTATTTCCTACTAGCCCTGAGCTTTCTATTTTTAGGTAAAAGACGGGGGGTGGGGGTGAAATCATTTGTTATGAAAAAAAGTAAATTAAGCCACGCTAAACTGATTATTAGGCTGAACATATATGCACTAGTATTGGAACAATTCATCGAAATCGGGAATCGGACATATCCTATCTTATTTTTGGCATCGAAATCGAGTTTAAGGAATCGGGTCGAGATTTTCGATTTCTAATTTAATTTTTTGGAACTCAAACAAGCTAATATTCGAGCATTCCATAGATTCGGTTAGTACTATATATCTAAATCAGGAGTCGAATCAGAATCGAAACCCTGAACACAAGACGAATCCCGAGGCCCTAACGTGGGACATTCAAGCCAATGGCCATTGACCGTAGCCCCATTGTCACCCCACCCCTGACCATTGGTCAAAATAAAAAAAAAAAAATGGTGGAATAAAAACAAGAAAGAAATGTTAACATTTGTTAACCATGTGATTCGATAACGCAAACAGAGGGGTGTGACAAATTGTTGGGAGAGGGACAAATGGATGGGACGATTCAGAAATTTGACACTTTACTAAGTGCTGGTCACAAATTTGACTAATTATTCTGCAGGAATCAAGCGCTACGGCGAATAGTTTGTAAGTACTTCCGTTGGTTCAACTTTTGGCTAAATTTTATCCGTGTCACCAGGCTACATTGTAGCAGTGCTACTTTGCAAACATTTTAAACTGTGTCACTTGCTAAATTTCAACCGTGTCCATGGCTACATCTGTAAGTGTGTAGCTAGCCATTTCTTTTTTTTTTCACCGCGTCGCTGGCTACATTTTAACTACGTCAGCACAATACAGCAGCACATTTATAAAAAAAAAAAAAATCAACAATCGGTTTGTCGTCGAGGGTGGGGGAGGGGGGTCGGAAGGAGGGATGGGGGAAGGGGAATGGGTGGAGCAGATTAAATTTCAACACTACAGTTAAACATCTTCCATGAATTATTTGTATTTATTTATTTATTTCTGCTGTGTAATTTCATTAACTTAATTCATCCATCGCACACTCTGGGAATTTCAATTGAATAAACAATGGCGGGGGGGGGGGGGCGGGTGGGCTTGGCATGATTTTTTTTTTTTAATTTGTTGTTTTTCTCTGGAAATTTTCTTCCTGTTTTTTTTTTGGTTTTACCTTCGTGTGCGATGATAAGGAGCGTTTACCCAGGAAAAATTATTGCCAGGACACAAACAACCCTCTAACACACTCACACACCCACACACACACTCACACACACCCACTCACACGGACGTACACTAAACACCGTTCATTCTATCCAAACAGACGCAAATCAATAATTAAATAATCACATTTCATCTCTTAACTTGATCAAGACCGGATGTGCACACAGACACAAAGATATGTAAGACGGGAATAAAAATGTGGAAGGGAAAAAAAATCGAATCAAATCAGATGCTGATAAATAGCGGAACAAACAAACAAACAAAAAATCTTTCAGCATTTAAAAAAAAAAAAAAAAAGAAAAGATGGAATGAACGAAAAGAAAGAATTGAATCTCAAGCTCGGGGAAAATGAAACTTAGAAAATTGAGTGAAATTGTTTCGTTGTTTTATTTTATTATGTGTTTGTAAGGGCAGCGCCATCTGGTTTGGTTATTTTTATTTTTTTTTGTCCACAGCAATGTGTATGTTTGAATTGATGTTTCAGTTCTGTTTTTTTTTTATGAGTCATTGTTTGAAAAAATGGCTGATCTTCTACCAACCTACGTTAAAGGCGCCCGCTGAAACGGACTTCGACAATGTCCTTGTATAAAAGTGCTAAAGTAATTCTGGTGCCTCCCCTGGTTGGTGGCCAGATAAGTGACTTACTGAGCCAGACTGAGACGATGAGCCAGACTACATCCTTGAGCCAGACTGCCGTCTCGATCCAAACTACGGCCTTGAGCCAGACTGACACGATGAGCCAAACTACAGCCTTGAGCCAAACTACGGCCTTGAGCCAGACTGACACGATGAGCCAAACTACAGCCTTGAGCCAAACTACGGCCTTGAGCCAGACTGACACGATGAGCCAAACTACAGCCTTGAGCCAAACTACGGCCTAGAGCCAGACTGACACGATGAGCCAGACTGACACGATGAGCCAGACTGACACGATGAGCCAGACTGACACGATGAGCCAGACTGATACGATGAGCCAAACTACGGCCTAGAGCCAGACTGACACTATTAGCCAGACTACATCCTTGAGCCAAACTACGGCCTAGAGCCAAACTACAGCCTTGAGCCAAACTACGGCCTTGAGCCAGACTGGCACGATGAGCCATACTACAGCCTTGAGCCAAACAACGGCCTAGAGCCAAACTACACCCTTGAGCCAGACTGACACGATGAGCCAAATTACACCCTTGAGCCAGACTGACACGATGAGCCAAACTATAGCCTTGAGCCAAACTACGGCCTTGAGCCAGACTGACAAGATGAGCCAAACTACAGCCTTGAGCCAAACTACACCCTTGAGCCAAACTGACACGATGAGCCAAACTACAGCCTTGAGCCAGACTGACACCATGAGGTGTATAGCTCTCGACCTTCGACCTGAGTGCTCCAGGTTCGAGTCCCGCAATGAACCCTTTTTTTGTCGAGCCTGTCATCCGGCCCTGGTGAATCCCACAAGTCCGTCTCTATCATAGAAATAATCTACGGAAGCGAATAACGTTAAACTAGCCACACCATCCCCTAATATGATGTGGCTACTGAAAAAGATGGACTCTACAACGCAAATTCTTACATAATGAAATTAAAAAAAAAAAACAACTTGAAAGGTAAATTCAGACAAAAGCATAAACGGTGAAAACCGTAAATCAATTTTGTTACCTGTGAAATATCCATCATCCAAACCAAATCACAGGGGCTCGAATTTGTTTTTTTACACTGACATGCTCAAAGAATATTTAATGTTGATTAATAGTTCTGCAAGAGTAACACGCCCTTAGATTTACAACTGGTTATTGTCCGGCAGGTTATGGAGGACGGGGAATGGGTGGGGTGGTGGGTGTACGGGGGTGGAAATACTTTGATACTCACAGGTGGATGAACAAGATGTACAAGTTTTCATGATATTCCCTCAATCTTGTTAGCCTACCTGTGACCTTATTTTTTATAACTTTACAACTGGCGGTTTATGATTGATCTAGGCAATGTAATTTGTAAATAATTTAAATAAAAAATAATTTAGTTAGGCGCGGATTTGCATAAAATAAAACTTAATTTTTGTCATAAGAAATATTTTATCATTTAATAATGCAAAACATGAACACCAAGATTATCTCACTGGGTTGGTATATAAGTATTTAGCTGAATACAATCGTATACTGATCTTTTCGGATGACGTGTGTCAGTTTGACTTAATGCTATGTCAGCCTGATTAGACCCTTCTGATATCTCATAAGTATCAGTCAAAATGTTGTACCACTCCATCTCTGTTTACTGCGATTGTGTACGCTACACTGGGCCAGAGACGTATTACTCGATTCAGCACCCTATGCTAATGCTAAAGTATTATGTTACTCTATTTTTAAAACGTGTGACAAGCGGATGAGCCAGGCCCCTAGCGTGCGGGAAGGGGGCGGCGGCAGGGGGCCGAGCCCCCCTCCTTCGTTTTGTCTGGCCCCCTCTGCTTGTTTGCTCTACTTATTAAAATTTATTTCCTGCCCCCCCCCCCAGCCCCTTCTTGCTATTGCCTGGACCCTGCGGTAGAATGCCTTTGGCCCCTGATGTAGAATTTTCACGCTACGGGGCTGAAATGAGCCAATGTGGCTCTTTGTTGAGTTAAGTCCGGTTTCCCATTGAAGCCCTTTTCTCTTATATGAAATACCAGTTCAAATAATTTTTTTTTGGATTTTCAAAGGATTAGTTGTTTTTTTTTAATTATGTACCAGCTTTACCCAGCAAAGCCTTTGCATAGAGATAGACTATAGTTCAGCTTTGATACATATTTTTAATATTTTTTCTTTTAGTTATGAACCAACTTAAAAGTCTAATTAGTTCTTGTTTCTTTTCCTTATATCAACCAATAGGATAAATTTTTAAACTTGAATACAGTGGTGTAAAGTTGTATTCTTATTTCGTAACGTTCGATTTAACGCAGACTTGAGACCACTATTATCATATTAGATGATAACATACATAGAGTTCTTGCGTGCCCCCGTTTCCCAGATATACGCCCCTGCCATAATGTTCATTATGATAATACACCAAGACAACCAGAGGCAAATTAATTTTGACATGAAATAAAAACTATTTCGAGTGTACAGAAGGGGGCCCCCCATCTAAAGTGTGGGGACACGGGCGAACATCCGTTTAATCCGCCTTTGAAGCAGATGAAGTGTAGAATTCATCAGATCAGTTCCTGTAAACACGGCATATGAAAGGGATGGTGTGATTAACACAGTGCCCAGCCGAATTTAGTTCCCCTAACCAATGAAAGGTACCGTTTGTAAAGCTGGCTCGACTTGACGGACTTTACGCCAAGTTTCATCTCTAAAAAATTTCATTGGTCCTCACTGAGGATCGAACTATGGACTCTCAGCCCGACAATCAGGCGCTCTACATCCGCTCGTCATACGTCCCACCACCCGAAGACTGCGAGTTAAGAAAATGTTAATTATCTTCAGTCACCTGATCTGCTGGTCTCCGTGTAAGCGCTACACTCGGTCAGCCTCGAGATAGACGACATCCCCGAGCACATACTTCCGGTCCTGTTGCTGGCGGACGCCGGGGAAAGGAGATCTAACGAGCAGCCTCTTGACCTGTCGATGGAGTTCTCCGGAGATCTAGACTGGTCATCCGGCGACACCGAGCTGTGCGTGGTGTCCAGAGAGCTGGCCCTCGGTTTCGCGGTGACCACCTGCTCCACGTGAGCGCCACCGCCTCCGCCGCGGGCGTTGCTGTTGTACAGGAGCTCCGTTGAGCCCCGTGTACCGACTTTGTCCATGTATGCGGGGTCAAGTGTGGCAGCTGAGAAAAGACAAACCAAAATAAAACAAAATTGAAAAAATAATAATTTAGCTTCAAAATATACACGAAACGTAAATACTTATAAGGCAATATTCATTATAAGCAAACTTTATTTAAATGATTTTTTTTTTGTTATAAAGTTGATCATGCTCGTTTCATTAGCTTATATTTACATCCTGTTTACATTACGTGCGGTACATTATCTTATCTTTACATGTTATTTACAGTACGCTTGGCACATTAGCTTATCTTTACATGTTGTTTACAGTAGTCGGGTACATTATCTTATCTTTACATGTTATTTACAGTACACTTGGCACATTAGCTTATCTTTACATGTTGTTTACAGTAGTCGGGTACATTAGCTTATCTTTACATGTTGTTTACAGTAGTCGGGTACATTGGCTTATCTTTACACGTTATTTACATTACGTGCGGTACACGAGATTATGTTTACGTATTGTTAGAAAGGCAACATGCACAATTATTATAATGGAAGTCCCTGAAAGAATGAGAAGTTTATCTCTTTATTTTACTACAAAGACAAATGATACACGTATTTTTTTTTGTGGCAATTTACTTTCATCGTAGCTGACTGCGCAATGGATATAAAAGGACCTCGGAGCAAATAAGTAGGTTACTCGATTTGAACCCTAGCTTACAGAATGCAGGTCAAGCTCACAGCTAAAACACTACTTAGACTAGAAATAATACAATTGGTCATACTCAAATTATACACCCTGCTTAAGTGTTCCTTACCTCTAGTGCCACAGTCGGCACGCAGAGCAGAGGCGCACCTAGGGTGTGGGTAGGGGATCCAAATTCTAAAGTCCCCCCGGGCCCCAGCTTGAGGGGGCCCCCAAAATTTTTTTTACATGAAATATTAAGTATATTGTCTCATGTCATGGTGTCGAATGTCAAAATACAGGGCCCCCCAAAGAGGCCAAGCCCCCCCGGGCCCCCAAATCCATTGGTTCGGCACTGACGCAGAGTCTCATTAGTCGCGACTAAAATATCACTTCCTTTAATTGGCACTTTGTTATAAATAAGTGATAGTTTGGTTGAAATTAGGGTACGCGGCCCCAAAAACGTTTCGCCACCCCTGGTCTAAGCTGTGCGCGCGTGTGTGCGGGTAGACACATTACTTCCGATTGCGCACAATTTTTTTTCCCGGTAATCAGGCAATAACCGTTAGTTTTTTCTCAGAGTTCGTAATTCTCCATCCAAGCTGCGCACATCCCAACATCTCATAAGCCACGCATGCACTTCGGGGAAATAGAGACACATCCGATATCTCATAAGCCACGCATACACTTCGTGGAAATAGATACACATCCAATATCTCACAAGCCACGCATGCGCTTCGTGGAAATAGAGACACATCCAGTATTTCACAAGCCACGCATGCACTTCGTGGAAATAGGGATTAAAAATCGGTCTGCGTTTGTTTTCATTTTGACTTGTGTCTAACAATGGCAGTTCACGTCTGATTAACTAACTTGATTATTGTTTTCAAATGAGAACGGCCATTGATTTACGACTTCGTTTGATATAGTTCACACGTGCAATGGTCTTTTGTCTCAAATTATTTGCATTCTCTTTAACATTTCTTTCCTCATATGTTTAATTCCACCTAGATCTAGGTTCATTATTATTATATTAAAGCAGTAGGTTTAAGTACAATTATCGAATAGGCCAGTGTGCAAGACAAGTGGAGGACTGGGTGGGAGGGCATGAAGGATGTGGGGTGGGGGAAATGGTGAATGGGGCCTGGGGGCATTGAGGTTTAGAGTGGGGGGTGGTTGCTAATGGCAACTGTGAAATAATTTGTATTTTTGTGTATTTATCTATTTAAAGATGTGTATCTTATATAATTGTGTCTACATTATGTAATTGAAATCCGTCAGGGGGGGGGGATAAATCAAATCATCGCTGGTTTCAGTGATGCCATCAGCGTTGAACAAAAGTTACGTACCCCTGATTTAAACCATTTGCTTGGTGTTGTGTACAAAACAAAACATAAAAAAAAAACCATTAACAATACTGCCGGTATTTCATAATACACTTGAAACATTCAACAAAAAAATATAAAAATAACGTAGAACTTCTGCAATACTTGATTTTTTTATTCTCGCTCTGAACGGGGAGACAATCCATGCATGTTTGAAATGAAAATCTGGCCAGCTGTGTGTGTGTGTGTGTGTGTGTGTAAAACCCACACCACTCCCCTCCCCACTTTGTATTAAAGACATGTGGATCGTTTTGTATTTGCATGCGCATTCTTTTTTTTTTTTGTTATGATCGAGATAAATGACCGAATTACAGCTCAGATGATTGAGTAACATGGGCGAAGGAAATTAGTGCATTACAAAATGAAAGTTGGGATATATATATATATATATATATATATATATATATATATATATACATTGCAAAGTGCTTTAAATAAAAGACTCAAATTAGATTTATTTAAATAGTTACGATGAAATGTATCAGTGTTTCTCAAAGGGTAGTACTTATACCTCAGGGGATGAGGCGAAGGGTTTGGCTGAGGGTACACGCTCCACGTGGGACTGAGATCAATTGGTTAAACATGCTAGGCTAAAGCGAAAACAATGAAATCAGGGGGAAGGGCGGGGTGGGGGTGGGGGGGGGTCGTGAGGACCCCTGACCGTCAAAACACTAGCCAAGTTTGTTTGATTTTTTTTTTTTACTTGGGGTACACAGTATAACGAAAGTTTTGGGAACTAGACATTAGACAAACAAAACAGATGTTTCTCAAGTAAATGTACTTTAAACAAGAAGATTCGAGTGAGAATTCTGTGCCACAAGTGGCGCTGAATATTGTATTCTAGAGACTATGTAAACCGTGTGGCGTTCGAATTTGCAGACAAAAAGGAGCCACACGGCGTGAGGGAATATGGACCGACCTTCTAAATCCTGCCCACGGTGGAGGCTTCTAAGAGACGAACTTTAATAGCCTTATTACGAACTGTGGTATCGTGCAATTGGCGCCTGCTTTGGTAACCTGAGACCCAAACAACGGCTCCCGTTGCCGCCACTGTGGGGGGTAGGGCGGGGTAACGGTAGATCACTTGTGGTACGGGTATCAACGTCTGCCCGAGTGATTTATTCTTTACATCAGACTTTTTTTATATTCGTTTTATATTAGCTCATTAGAATTAAATATTATTTTTAGTATTTAAATTTTATATTTGACATATATTTGAATAAGTTTTAATTTGTATTTTGGGAAGAAGTAATAGAATTTATATTAATTTGTATTAATTTATATTAATTTTTTTATGTAAATAAATGATTTTTGTAGTCGTCGGACTCAGTTTTCATGGATGTTTTAATTTTCGCTCGGATTATCGAGGCTAATAGAAATGGCGCTGCGTAACACCCTCTTATCAAAATCAAACTCACCTCTGTCCCGCATCGGGGGCAAGTGTTCTTCATCCTGGTGCTTCTCCAAGACGAGGCTCTCGCAGCGCGTGATGATGACGTTGATGTGATTGGTCGACAGCCTGTCACGAGCCGCCAGCCTGCTGTTCCCGGCTTTTCTAGCGGACGAGCCGTCACCGCTGATGCCGAAGAACTGCCGGAGCGTCTTGGGCGAGAAGACGTTGTTCAGCTGCCGGCGCAGGGCGGCGAGGTACATGAACCGAGATTTTCTGAGCAGATTCGGCCTTGAGCCTGGGTCAAGGTCGTTCAGGGAGTACCACGAGTGGGACATGCCAGACCCCCGGGAGCAGCTCCGGTTCGGGCTCCTAGAGCCGCTTCTGAAGAGGTTTTGGCTCCGATCGGGAAGATTGTAGAAGCATCTTCCGCTCTTCGAGCCGTCGGCATGAATGTTCCCGCTGCTCAGGGGGAACAGGGGGAACTCGTAGATCTCTTCATCTGCGCTGACCGTGGCCAGACACGGCTCGCTGGCGGAGCACATGCCGGTGCTGTCGAAGAACGCGTCGAAAACGGAGCGGACGAAGAACTCGTACGTCTTGTTGGTGGAGCCCGCCGTGGCCTCGATCTTGACGACGTTCTTAGAGGTGGCGTATGTAGGGAGGCACCCGAGGAGGGTTGAATGGATGGCGTTGGTCGCACTCTGTGGCAGCGTTAACGGGGATACGGGCGACTTGCTGGTTTTCGTAACATTTGAGTCCGACAGCGAGAGATTAGCACCGTCGTACTGCTGCAGTGTGTTGGTCACCGGGCCGTTGTATTCATCCGCGTTGGCGGCATACTTGCGTGTGATCTGCGTCGCTAAAGGAATCAATGTGCTTAGCGTTCCGCCCATCAATGAACGCGTAACGAAGCAATCGGGATTTTCCGATTCGGCCGAGCATAAATGAACCGGGTTTCCTCGAAAAATCTCAGCCTTTTTGTACCCGTCGGGGTGAATTCTCCCACTCCAAGATGAAGAGCCGGATAGCGCCCCGGCGGATGATTTCCGGGTCGCTTGAGATACTTTTTTCGTTCCATCCTCAAGAAAAACAGCAGCGGCGATTTCGTCATTCTTGACAGGCATATTAGCAGTCTCAACTCGAGTGTCTAAGTGCACTTGTTTCACATCTAGGTCAGTTTGGAGTGTCCGACGGTCGCCATGAGCAGGCAGGGATCCGATCGATTGCTCCCTGGTATGACGACTGTGTGGGCTGTCGCAGTCAGAGGAGAATACGATCGACGGCACATCTGTAACTGGGTTATCTCCCGCTTGTTTTCTATCAGCAGCGGGGGTGGGGTCGTTTGTTATCTGTGGTTCCGACGGCCAGCCGTCTTGAAGCTCTCCCCGTTGCCCGTTTAACGTCATTTTCGAATTTGACGGCTCGATTAGTCTTGTTCCTACAGACAACATTACTTGGTTTTCTTCTCCTGTCATAGCTAAATTGTTCATTGCTGCGTCGGTCAGTTCATCGTCGCCTGAACAGTTCCTGAACATATTGTGCGCGCCGCAGTTCTCTAGAATGACGCAGCCGCGGCCTTCACCTTGCTGGGAGGAAAAATTCACGAACACCGGGATGTTGTCTAAAAGTGGTGTACTTGCTGAGCTGATTGGCTTAGCTTTGCCGCGACTTTGTGAACAAATACGTCTTTGTTCTGGGCTGGTCTGACCCGTGTCTTCAGTTAAGCACTTTTTGCAGATTATGTTTAATGTACTTTGGCAATCTGCATTTCTCGCAAGGGAAGGTTTAGACTGCAGATTGGCTTGATAGTCCAAGCTATTATGAGGATTTAAATGATCAGTGAATGGGTTCATGGGCGCAGAAGATAAACTTGTTGGAGGGGTGCGTGCGGTAGACATGGTCGTCAAAAGAGGCTCTATCGATGTGCAGCGATGCGAATGATTAAACAGTGGATCCACATTACAAATCTTTGTGAATGCCCGCTGGCCAGTATTATCTGTCAGTGCACGAGAAACTCGGAAACATTTGAGACAAACATAATTGAGAATATTAGCGCAAATAATAGGCTCGTCGTCCGGGAAGGATCTTATTAGAGAGCCCTCTATATTTCTCTGTAAAGAATCATCTTTAGAAAGTGTCGATAATAGGAAACAACTGCATGAGGCATTTTTATGTGAATAATCTGCTGAAGACTTTTCAGAAAAGCGAGAAGACGTGACGTATTTTGAATCACCAAACAAACATTTTGGCGCGCTGAATAAGAAATTATCTGAAAAGGAACTGACCCGTGGATTGCTGTGAAGATTTCCAGTATTGTCCAGTTCGCTGGTAAAACCAGGCTGCCATTGTAAAGGAGCACATGTAAGTTTATTGGAATGGAGATGCACAGTTTTTGACGTCTTCGACAAAAAATCGGACGTCTCTGTGCACGAGGATGGATGTTCTTGATTATCATCGGGTTTTTCAATTGTTGTAAGAGAATTTTGACTAGAATGTGGGGCTAGACATGTGGAAGAGGAAAACTCGTTAAAGTTCGATGTGCAGACGTGTGATGACAAGTCCTTCATGTCGTACTGCACCGGGCAAAAGATGCTTTGAGAATCGGCCGCACTCGTGTTGTGATCAAAGTAACACGAAGTGGCTCGAAGTAGATCGTCTGACGTATTTTGCTGCCTTGAATGACGTAGGACAAAATGATCCCAGAATGACGAATTATTGCCAGAATTTGAAATGTTTGGCTGAAAGACGTTCTTGACATGACCCGATGCTTTATCGTCAGCACCCGCCAGTCTAATTGGGTGCCGCCCCTCTGTCACGTGATTAAATAAAACTGGGGCCAATCGCTCCACTACTGTTGAAAGTAAGCTGAACACATAAAATGCCATCGCGTCGGGAACATTACAGTGCAAAGGTAAGTCAGAGAAGTACATTTCAGGAAGTGAGAGGACGACGCGATTCAATTCACTTGACATTTGATCTCCAAGCGGAAACATATCCCCGAGTGGTATCAGGAAATGGTCACGTGAATGACTCGGATCACCGCTCGATGTGACGTTCGTTGGAGGGGCGCCGATCAATGCCGACATTCTGCTCTGAAAGGCCACGTGACGTTTGTGTCCAATGAAACGAGCGCATCTCATCACGGACCAGGGCGTATCACATGACGTGTGTAAGTAGGTCAGAAAGCACATGTCGCAGGGTCTGATATCGGCCAGCTTTAAAGACGTGTTATAAGTTATCGCCCCTTCTATGTGCTTACAGCACACGGAGTTTTCTTTCCCTGGAGGAATACTAGAAGAGTTATCCCCACCTATTAATAGAAACAAAAGGTCTTGAGATGGACACGGCAATTCATCGGAGTACTTTAAGCGAGGGCAGAATTCTATACAAGTTTCACCTCTATCATCCAAAGATCCAAGATCAAATTCCAAACCGCTGCGAAGTTTTTTATGACTGCACGCGGCGGTCATAGACTCCACTTGACCCTGACCTCTTGAGCCCTCCCCCGCGGAGGAATACACAACCTTCCCTGATGTGGACGAAGGTTTTACATCATCATTAACGCAGCAGCATGACAGCGGGAATGCATCGGCATCGCCGGATCGATTCGCCGTGCGCTCTTCATCACACCGATGGTACTGGCGACGACGCGATCCGAAATGTGAAAACGATAAACTCCCAGCGTCTCGCTCGGTGTCGATACACGAGTTGGAATCGGATCCGTCGGTCGTTGTATCTCTAATGAGTTCCTTTGTCCGCCGCTTAGCGGGGGGCTTGATGTGAATTTGATTTACGACGCCGTGAGACCGAATGGTTCCCGGGGCGCTGGAATTAATCATCGACGATAATTCTGGGTCTTCGGGACTCGGAAGTGTTGATGAATGTTTAATCCGACTGCCGGTCACGGCAGGGTCAATCTCTGCATCTCTGCGGGTCTTCTCGCGTGGCGTAGGTGGATTCGGTTTTTCGTCCGGTCTTGACCACTGGTGGCCGTGCCCGCCCGAATCATGGACAGTATCAGTTGGATCATATTTCACACAATTTTCCCCTGATCCGGAAGTGAATACAAGGGCGTGGCTCTTATTGTGTGGGGCAAGCCCATTCTTACAGCTACGTACTAAATGACGTTCTAAATTATCAGCGCAGCCGTGTTCGTTATCTAAAGATGTTACACTCCTTAAGCCGCTGCAATTATTGTTATATTTGACTCCGTCTGTAGCGGTTTGTTTAGACGGGTTTTCACAAGACGATTGATCCTGGGCGCGTGTTGGTGGACGAGAAGCAAGGCGATTGTTTTTGAACGACTGTGGTTTAACACATAAACTTGATTCGCTACTGGAATCACTAATTGTTGCGTCAATTGACACGTACGTTCGGCATGTCTCACATTCAAGACCAGGGTTTACTGAACCCAGGCTGGGGTTTACTGAACCTTTTACCTCTTGAACTCTAGATGGGGTGAATTCGTGAAATGTAAAAGAGGTAGGTGAAGATTCAATGACGTCCTCATTCACCTCAAAAATCGCCAGCTCGCTGAAATCGACGGCCTCGTACTTAGACTTGGACCGTGGGTGAACACCTCCCGCAGGATCACTTAAATCTGTCTCCGGTGCTACGTCATTCTCCCGTAGGATGTGCCGAGACGTCAAATCACGGGGACACAGTGTTTGTCCACCCTGGTGACGTAAAACATGTGACGCGAGGACACGACCCAGGGGACGCGACACGGCGGCTACATTGGCGTGAAATGGATTGACTTTATGGACTGAATTCTCCGTCGTTCCGTCTAAATTACTTATGGCTCCGTCCGTAAGCATTACGTCAGTTGAAACGACCACCTCGCCGCTTAAGGGGTTTTTGATGGGCTCCAATACTAAACAAACGCTGGGGGTATAAGGGGCTTCTTCTAATTGAGGAGTTTCGTTATAGTCAAGGGTTCTCATACCATTAAACATCTCCTCCAAGTCGGGGTCCGTCACTTCCTCACTCCTAGACAATCTTTTTTTACCAGGACATTTATGATTGGGGGTGGCTATTTCGTGGCCTTCCGAGGAGACCCATCGCCGACCCCCTGCTTGAGGGCTCTCATTAAAAATTGCGGAATCGTCGAAAGCTTCTTGGTGTGACAGTCTTCTCACTTTGGTAGCGGCCACGTTCGGACAGCGCCCACTACCGCTGCACTCCGATGCACTCCAGGGTAGGTCAGGATTAGCGCTAGTGATGTTACCTGCTCTGGAGGTTCCAGATTCATTAACCACGCGCCGATGTTGGTCTAGCAATCTGTCAAACACTCCCTCTTCCTCGTCTCTATCCGCCTCGTGCACGCCGGATCTTATCTTCGGATTATTACTTTTGAGGAATTTGTGAGTGCTGAGATTATGACTCTGAGACTTCCGAGACTCCGTTTTGACGTTATCGTGACTCTTTCTACGCTCCTGCGTCTCGCTTAACAGTCCCATCGTGTAGATGTCATCGTCATTCTTAAAATAATCCCTGCTAATCTTGGTGCTATGCCTTCTTGACACATCTTCGCACGTTTTATCAGAGTTTGATAATCTCGCGTCGACGGCGTCATCGTCTGGCGGGCGATACTCCGCACATTTCTGCGCATGGTATCGTTTCGATTGAGGGGCGCTGCACAGCGAGATTAAGCAAGACGGGCAGAATTTGCATTTGCCTTTGGGTGAGGTATCGAGATGTGAATTAATGGAATCGATTCCGACATCCCCTGCCTTTTGCAAGTTTTCCAATTTTTTTACGTGCTCGTGGCGCGAGTGTTCCACATCTGGCTCCTCTGGTATTTTATTAAAAAGATTTAGAAGATCGAAATCCGATTTGGCAAGTTTAGAAGAAGAGCAGTGTGAGTCTTGCACGCTGGGATAGATTGACAGTTGACTCACATTCTGCAGATGGGTTAAGGATTTGAACGGCTTGATTCGGCTACTTCCTGGTTTGCACGAAACGCATCTAAGTTTGTTATGCCTGCACGTCGGCAACATTTCGCTCTTCCTCCGCATGTCTCGCAAATGAGGCGACGTCGTCGTTGTTTTATTCGCGTCGTCCGACAGGTTGCGATGGTTCTTCAACTTGCTGGCTCTAAGCTCTTGAAAAGAAATGGTCGATTCCTTGTTGAACGTTCTTAGTTTGCTTGGCGCTGCGTTTTTTCCCGCTGCTGCGCAGTCGCAAGGATCGTCGCCGCACTGTTTGCCGGTTTTCTGCGGCAATGATACGCACTGCGTGTGACAAGATCCGGCGTACTGTTGACAGACGCAGGTCTTCACCGCTGACCTTTGGTAGGTCCCCGTGTCGTTGTCTTCGAGGGCGTTTGTGGCGCCCTCTTCCGTCGTACGGATAATGATCGGAACGGTCGCTTGGGTGTCGTATTGTTGTACCGTCGTTGTTGTTGTTTGCTTGGAAGATGTCGCTACTTCATGGCATTCGTAGAGTTTAGAGTCACAACTTTTTTTATCCACCTGTTCCGCTGTCGGAACTTTCCCGTTCATCAATATTGTCAAACCGTCTTTATACTTAAAAACACTGTCTATAGTGTTCTTAAGCAGAGCGGCGGATTCATGACCCGATCCGCTTACGGGCCACAGATCCGAATCGGTTCTTTGTTTAATGAGCCGATACTTATTGCCAACATTTCTGTTCTTGGTCGATTCATGAATCAAGTGCACCGGATCTTTCTTTTCCCTGACTCCGTCGTTTATCTCCATAGACTTGCTTTTCCGCTGGAGCACCTTGTCCAGCTTCTTCTTACTCTCCGCCAGACTCTCCTTCGACTCCGGCTCCATCTCCGCCGACGCCATGCCCATTGTCCTGGCCACGTTCTCGCTGGGGAGGCTGAGCCTCGCTTTGATCCACGGCGATATGGCGGACAGACGCCGACTGCTCCCGAGGCTGAACAGCGAGAACTTCCGCTTTCCGCGCTGGACCCGGGCGGCGTTCTCCGCGTCGTCGTCCACGTTGGAGATGGCCTGGAGGAATGCCGGGATCTGCATCAGGTGCTTCCGCTTCAGGGCGTTCTCCTTGTGACGCTGCACCCGCCGCCTCACCACGATGGACACGTGCAGGTAGCAGAACATGACCAGGAAGAACATGCAGACGAAGAATCCGAAGATCAAACACCTGTGGACCTTGACGCCTGTCAGTGAGAGAGAGAAAGAGAGAGAAAAGTTGACATTCAAGAACAAGTTCAGGAAAAAACAAAAAGATAAACTAGAACATTAGTTAATGATATTAGCACAAGAATGGAGTGCTTTTTACATCTTTATCTAGCTTTCTTCTATCAATTTAAAATTCTTTTTCTTTTTTTTCTGTCTTCTAAATAACATTTAATTTGCATTAATCTATCTCCTTTCTGTCTATCTTATATTAATGTATTTTCTATGTATAAACCCTTTTAATGTATCCTTCCTTCCATCCATCCATCTTTCTATCGATCTATCCATCCAACCATTCATCCTTCTATCTATCTATCTATCTATCTATCTATCTATCTATCTATCTATCTATCTATCTATCTATCTATCTATCTATCTATCTATCTATCTATCTATCTATCTATCTATCTATCTATCTATCTATCTATCTATCTATCTATCTATCTATCTATCTATCTATCTATCTATCTATCTATCTATCTGTGACATACGGCAGAGAGTGGAGTGTGTAAGTGCGTAAGTGTAAATAATGTCCCCGTATATCATTACACAGTTAGCTTCCGGCTGAATGTAATATTTTACACCAACAGTTTTCCAGTGGTCCACACATTCACTAGACACAATGTAATTACCAGACCGGCCAATCGCTCACCTGCCAACTTCAGGATCACATTATATTTGACATGCGCAAAACCTGGGCGGACAACATGACTAATTGAACTGGAAAGTTAGGAACGGTAACTCCCCAAAAACTGCTCTCTCGTCATTATTTTTTTTTTGGCCAATATTTCTTTCTTTTTTTTTTTAAATTAATCTTTAAAATTTGTTTTCAAGCATCAGCTGAAAGATTTAGTCCAAATTATTGTTTGTTTTTTCACACAATTTTTAAATGCGTCATAAATTTGATGTATTAATGAGGTGTAAGAAAAAGAAGACAATTAGCGCGATTAGCAAACAAAATATGGTAAAAAAAATACAACTTATACAAATATTTGTTCCGTTTTATCGGCAATTAACTGAAAAATTCTGGCCCATTACGTTGAATATTCAAAATTAAAAGTTTTTTTTCAGTTTAATCAGTTTTTACAAAACTCATATTTTTTTATTAATACTAAACCCATGGTGGTCTAAATCAGGGATCTTCAACACCAAGACATGGTGGTCGAGTTTGGCACTAGATGGGTATATATGCTTCCCAGAAAAATCTAATATCTAATAATATAATAGCGAATTGTGTTCTGCGTTAAATCGAAAGTAAAGAATTAATACAACAATATTCCAGTTTAAAATCGTCCAACGTAAACAATAGTAATAAAAATCATGAAATAATCGGATCTGTCCGAAACCAAAAATAACCTAGCCTACTGATCAAACCTAAGGGAATATAAGGTTTTGCAGGGTACAGCTAGTTTTAAAATAAGGTTGTTTTTTTTTTACATTTCTTCTGCGCCAGCGGGCCTCAAACCGACCTAAATCCACTCACGGGCTTGAAAGTTACCCCTCCTCCTTTCCCACAACTGACCTAACGTGTTCTGGTAGTGATCCTGCAGACGACAGAACTTGTGCTCGACGTTGCCGTCCCATACCAGGACAGGGGCGGCCACTGCGGCCGAGAAGAGTGGGGTGCAGATGCCAATGTTTCTGGCCTGTGTGGCGTTCAGCGACCTCTTCGTGGGAAAACAGATTTTCAAATACCTGGGAGAAAAATTAAAAAAAGTAATATTTGTTCTAACAGTCATAGATAAATCATTATCAATGTCGTACAATTCAAAACTCCATTTAAAAGAAAGGGGGGGAAAAAAGGATTAAATATAAATTTATTGCATATAGGGTCCCGGGTTCGAACTTCAATGAGAACCTTGGGATTTTTTCACGTCTTGGTGAAAGTCCCCCAAGTCCATTCATCTTTCAATGGGAATCTGACTTTATGTTGGGGGAGTAAAGACGGCTGGGCGTTGTGCAATCCCTTTATATGCCAAGGTTACTGAAACAGATGAATTCTACACCTCATCTGTCCCAATGAGTCCTTAGGGGGCTTTAGGAAACTTTACTTATTGCATGACATTTATCCCCGGCTCTGCAGAAAACTTTTTTCATCCCCGGCACTGGTTTTTTCTTAAATCGAGCACTGCGCTAAAAGTTGGGCGGGATTGCGCGCTGCACCAGGCTAAGAACATCCAATGTTAAGGCGAAAACAATGAAATGAGGAGAAATCATGTTTGTGTTGTTTTACTTGGTGTACACAGATTTTCAAATATAAATAAAGGGGTGCGTAGATGTAAACAGTTTGGGAAACACTGAACTAGAAGGAACATGGTGGAGTTTTCTAGCTTAAGCTATAAGGACTCGAACCGCGTTCTCGGTACGCTAACAGTCGGGGGACTTCACAATCTCGCACGCAGAGCTCCATAGCTGGTCCCGCCTACAGCTATTGGGTCACGTCCTGATGACCAGTTGTCACCCCTCCTCCCCCCCCTACCACCCCGTCGCCCACCCTCCTCATCTATTGACGTCACAAGGTCGTCACCTCATCAGCCGAGGTTCAGTCGGGGATATCAAGTACAATTAGCAGAACCTCAACTAAAATTAACGGAAGTAGAAGAAACAGAAGATGAGGCTTAACATTATTAAAGATGCCGGGATTTCCCTAACAAATGAGGTTTTCGGCTAAAAATAAAATAAAAAAAAGAGTGTAAAAATAGGATTTATCCGATTTTTAAAAAAAAAAATATTTTTTTTTGTTTCTCTTTGCTGGTAGCCTTGTATATTGAGTTACTGCTAAATTGAATTAGGGAGAAGAAGTGTGTGGCTAGTTCTAGTTTCAGAAGGTTATTGTGTTGTTTTTTAAATAACCTTTCGAGAAATATCTTTTTTTTAAAAATATTCTTGTGACCAGGGACAGCCTTAGGTCGATTTGATCGATTGCTCCTAATTGGGCCCCCCGCGCCTGGCAGGGGCCCCGCAATTTACATTTTAGCATTAATAGTAAAAGTTGTTATTAAAAAAATTAGAAGAGGGGGGGCCTCGTAAGCATCCGTTAAATTATTGGGCCCCGCTATTCGTAAAGCCTGCCCTGCTTGTGACGGGCATGCTAACCTATTGAAGTGGAAGATTTACGTGACTTAAGCGTGGGTCACAGAGGTCAGTCTGATTCTAAACCGGGGGGAGGGGGGTTTCAAACTTTTTTGAATCACGGGATATAACTGACTTTTATATTTGACTAAGTGGGGCCGACTAAAAGAAGGCGGATGCAATGTTGATATGGAAATGTGAAAGAATTTAATGTACTGAGGTCTCCAAGTATCATATAATAGGGAGCGAATCAAACTGAGAATCGGGTTATAATTTACCCGCGGGCCGGAATTCGCGCCCACCTGTTCCATTCCAATGCTGTTGCTATTTTCTGAAAATATACACACACACACACACATGCAGGCCCACTGACAGAAAATTCAAGCCCCTAGGCAGGGCTGTCACACGCCCCCCCCCCCGTGCTGATAATAATATTTTCAACAATTAATTGGGCAGCTAAGTCCGGGCCCCTAAAACTCGCCGGGCCCCTGGGCATTTGCACCTCCTGCGCCTCCCCCTTTTCGGCGGGTCTGCACACATGTATACATACATCAGGGACGTTCTAATCCATGGATATGTCTTGGGCTTTTTGTCAGGAAACCCAACGAACATAGAGACCCAACGCTAATTGAACCTTTTTTAAAAAAATATTCTTAACATTGCTTGTCAAAGCCTTCTCCACCCACACATGCACACCCCCGCCCAAACACACGCCCACACTTAAACATTAATACTGGTTAATCCTGGGGAGGGAGGGAGGGAGGGGGTAGGGAGTGAGGGGTGGGGTGGGGGCATAATGCTGCCAGGCCGGCCCTAAAAATTCATCAGCAATGCATTGTGGGGGATTACCAACGGACGGGTTGTTGTTCTGGTGCTAGGCTCCTAGCATCCATACAGTTCATCGTGTAATAACTCTTTGGTTGAGTTCAGGGGGTGGGTGGGGGGTAGGAAATGGTGTCCTCCAGTCACTGGCTGGGTGTTTTTTTAGGTCACTCCTTAGCGTGACTGGTCATAATCTGAAGCATCCACACGTCATGGTCATGGCTTGGAAAGTAGACGAAAGGGTTTCACTATGTGTGCGGTGGTGGGGAGGAAGGGAACATCACAAATACAACGAAAAGGTAAAATAGAAATTGACAAATTTATACCATGTCTTGTTGTGACAGATATCATCTGGATGTCAGTCAAGTAGAGGTCCAACTGATATCAAGTAGAGGTCAAAAAGATATCAAGTAGAGGTCAAATAGATATCAAGTTGAGGTCAAACAGATATCAAGTAGAGGTCAAACATAAATCAAGTTGAGGTCAAACATATATCAAGTAGAGGTCAAAAAGATATCAAGTAGAGGTCAAAAAGATATCAAGTAGAGGTCAAAAAGATATCAAGTAGAGGTCAAAAAGATATCAAGTTGAGGTCAAACATATATCAAGTTGAGGTCAAACAGATATCAAGTAGAGGTCAAACATAAATCAAGTTGAGGTCAAACATATATCAAGTAGAGGTCAAAAAGATATCAAGTAGAGGTCAAAAAGATATTAAGTAGAGGTCAAACATATATCAAGTTGAGTTCAAACAGATATCAAGTAGAGGTCAAACATATATCAAGTAGAGGTCAAACATATATCAAGTAGAGGTAAAACATATATCAAGTAGAGGTCAAACATATATCAAGTAGAGGTCAAAAAGATATCAAGTAGAGGTCAAACATATATCAAGTTGAGTTCAAACATATATCAAGTAGAGGTCAAACATATATCAAGTAGAGGTCAAACATATGTCAAGTAGAGGTCAAACATATATCAAGTAGAGGTCAAAAAGATATCAAGTAGAGTTCAAACATATATCAAGTAGAGGTCAATCATATATCAAGTAGAGTTCAAACATATATCAAGTAGAGGTCACATTTAGATGAAAGGGAAAAAAAGTGACATTAAACTTTGTTAAACAATGTCTTTTTTTTTCTTCATAATACATTGTTTAAATTTATTAGGATTTGAACACACGACGCTCTCACTTGATGGCAGTGCTGGCGTGGTGGGGCATACAGAACAAGCCCCCCCCTCCCTAGAACGTTATGGTACCCTGAACAGCGCTAACTTCATCCCCTCTTACCGTATTACCGTAGGTACGGTAACCGATATAGATAGGCTGTTTACATTTAATGAGACCATTTTATGAGACCATGCAGCAAGGTTAAAATTTAAAATAAAAAAAAAATCACATCTTGTCTGACACAGGTGTGTTGACACCACCAACATTAGATCTGCGTGTGGTCCCCCCTCCCACCCCCCACCTCCCACAGTATTTACACAATCTCGGCTTGACCATAGTATACAACTTAGAATAGACCAATGGGGAAAACATCATTACAAAGGAATGATATTTTACAATTTTCTGACACGATATGTATAAGTTGATTCAGAAACATCGAAAATCAGCTTTTTTTCTATGACCAACAGTATCTTTGTCAAAAAAAAAATATGAAACTAACAAAAATTAACTACCGTTTTCGACCTAAAATAATGTTAAAAAAAAAACACAAGAGAGACAAACAGGCAATCATGAGACCGCAAAACAAGAGATTGAATTGCTGGAAAAATCCTGGCACAGTTATACATGTGCTCCAGTAATGAACTCGATTCATGACTCAGTAACATGATCCATAAATATCATTTGAGTCTCGTGCATGCTGGCAACCTCTAGTCTGTAAATGCATTAGACGGAATCAATTCAATGAGTGGATCAAGTGACGAATCACGTAAAATGTAAACAAACACTCCGGCTTGCAATTTTTGTTTCCACAAAGAATATTTAAAAAAAAATTTAAAATAACACCAATACAAATGTTGTTGTCCCCCCCCCCCCCACACCCACAAATCATATTTGAAAACAAATTATTTTAAATTTAGAGTAATGGTTAAAAGTGTATATTATAAATTTACTTTCCTTAAGTGGGTTTAAAAACAGAGTAAATCGATCGACGACTTCATAGAGATGACTCCACAAATTATAATACTAGTAAATATGAGAAGTGTACTTCACCCTTTATTTCACGCATCTGTCTATCCAACTACCTAACTATATATTCATCTCCATTGTAACGCATGTTTGTCTGCTTGACCGTCTGATTGTCTATCTTCATGTCAGTCTATCTATCTGTGTATCTCTACACATTGTGTGCATGAATAAATATACATATCTCTATCTATCTATCTATCTATCTATCTATCTATCTATCTATCTATCTATCTATCTATCTATCTATCTATCTATCTATCTATCTATCTATCTATCTATCTATCTATCTATCTATCTATCTATATCTATCTATCTATCTATCTATCTATCTATCTATCTATCTATCTATCTATCTATCTATCTATCTATCTATCTATCTATCTATCTATCTGTGTATCTCTACATATATATAGATATATATATATATATATATATTTATACTATCTATCTATCTATATCTATCTATCATCTATATATATATACACATGCATTACAAATATACATATCTATGTCTGTCTATCTATTTATCTCTCTCTCTCCCTCTGTCTCTCTCTCTCTCTCTCTCTCTCTCTATATATATATATATATATATATATATATATAGATGATAGATAGATAGATAGATAGATAGATAGATAGATAGATAGATAGATAGATAGATAGATAGATAGATAGATAGATAGATAGATAGATAGATAGATAGATAGATAGATCTTTACATATTCACACAGACAACCAACATAACCGTTAGTCAGTGACTGGAGATAAAAGAATGAATAAATCAGTTTAGTCCATCTGGTCATATGACCACGCGGTCAGTATTTTTTTCTTTATGTAATACCGGACATTGCCCCCTCCAGGGCATCATCAAGGTCCAGCAGAAGAGGTCAATTAAGTTCACAGTGGCTATTTCCCGCCCGATTCTACACCTCCCAAGAGGAAGTGTGAATCAAGGGGAGATGTGCCAGTCAAATGAGAATGTATTATATCTGTGCCGGAAAGTTAGCGAACATCGAGAAGGAAAGATGCATAGATCAAAAGTAAAGGGAGAGAAGTTTTGAATATGTATTCATTTTTTTTTTAAACAAGGAAAACGTTTTCTAAAAATAACCACGGAGTCGGTCTATGCCCCGGGGTACAGAAAAAAAAAAATCAATGTAAAAAAAAAATCTTCAGTAAGGGTATAAAATAAGGCTTTTTGGGCCTTGCAGATTATAAGTGAGGGCCTCAAGTTAATCCTGCATAAGTAGAGTCCTTTGTGAAATCAAGCAACGGTGTTAAACAAGTAGAACTGACATATCTATTACTAGAATTAGAGGCTTATATGTTGAAAGTTTCCATTCATGGCAACGTCAGGGACATTTCAATCAATCCTTTAGAGCATCCATTGACATCTGGCCCATCGCTACATCGGGCACAGAAGAGCCTTTGGCGTCACGTTCTGCGGAGATTCAACCCAGAACGCTATACGACGAAGGCTCAAAGCTTCATCCCTGAAATAAATCCCCCCCCCCTCCTTTTCGACACCGTACATTACAAAAAAAAACAACAATTTTTTCGTTAACAAAGAGTTTTTGGTGTTGATAGGATCTAAGTCTATCCTTTGGTTATCTGAGCTGTCAGCCTCATGGTTTCCATCAGAGATATTTGCCCGGGTTGGATACAGATTGGGAGGGGGGAGGGAGGGAGGGAGTACAGTATTATTATTTAAGTTTGTTTAACGATGGGAAGTTACTCTCTAGAGCTGATTAAAAACTAATACATAAAAAAGGGTTGGGTTGCGCCCTTGTATCCTGCCCACGATACCCGAGTGTGCAATGGCGATGGAGGCACCACAGGCGACATATGGATGTTGACTTATGAGCTCGCTGAAATTTGAGTTTGCAGCTCGTGCTTACACCATATAGTGATAATCTGAGCTTAACTCCTCATTAACTAATCCGGTCGTCTCAAATTCTCATTAGCTTATCCGGTCTCAAAGTCTCATTAGCTTATCCGGTCTCACACTCTCATTTTCTTATCTGGTCTCAACCTTCATAATTTTTTTTTCTATCATTGAGATATTGCTAGGTGTTGCATACATGCTGTAAGATAATCTACCAATATCTCGACCTCTTCCCAAGATAATCGACCAATATCTCGACCTTTTCCCAAGATAATCTACCCATATCTCGACCTCTTCCCAAGATAATCTACCAATATCTCGACCTCTTCCCAAGATAATCTACCAATATCTCGACCTCTTCCCAAGATAATCTACCAATATCTCGACCTCTGCCCAAAAAAAAAAAAACACAACCTACCTGTCCACGGCGATAATCCCCAAGATGGACACGGAGGACACCTGCGCGGTGGAGATGATGAACTGCTCAATCTTGCAGGCCAGGTCACTCCCCGTGGCCATCCAGGCGCCGGTCTCGATGCTCAGGTACAGCGGGACCGCGAACACGCAGACGGCGCAGTCGTAGATGGACAGGAAGAAGATGAACCAGTCCGACGTCCGCTTCTGCTGGACGGATTTGTAGACCATGGCTATCAGCATGTTCCCGGGTAGACCGATGACCAGTGCTGTCCACAGGTAGCCCATGTATAGAGACTGGGGAAAAATAATTTGCAGATAAATCAATAAAAAAAAAACGGATGAGAAAACGGCAGGTTTCAATGGATGGCGGGGGGGGGGGGAGGACCGATGGCCGTGCGGTGTAGACCCCGGAGGGCACTGGTTAAAGCCCCCTCCCCAATCTTCCCCCCCTCGCCCCTAAGTCCAACCAAACAAATACTGCTTGGCGTCGAGCTAGTTACACATACGTCTCAATATGCCCTGGCTGCCGTAAGAAATGAACTCTTCACTTCATCTGCCCCGTTGAGGTTTAGGAAAATCATTTTTTTTTAAACGATGGGGAGGGCTAAGAAATGTTATCAATGTTTAGTAATAATATTAAGGTAAGAGCATTGCAGGCAAACTAATTTCAATAGAATACTCTATAAATAGAAAAAAAAAGAGGAATCAATCTCCACCAATTAAAATCATAGTCAATGTCGTAATTATAACTTTATAAACCGTTGCATCCCTGTTAGGTTAAGACGCTCATCTGTTGATCCCGATCTGAATCGGAACTTCTCATTGGTCCTTTTTTTGTGTATGGTCCTTCCCGCATCAACCAATCATACCCGCTGTTTAAGTAGCCAAGTGTGCACTACTGAGGATATATTGCGAGATCACTCCTTCCTGTGCTCGAAACCAAACCAAGGCAGATCGGGGCACATTATAGTACTAAATAGAGTTACCGTTGTAACTAAGTCAGAGTCAATGATAGCAGCATTATAGGTCCAAAAAATAAATATCGCTATCAATAAATAAAAAAAAATACTATTCTAATGAATCAGCTGCCATGAAATAAACATACTGTGTACGTTCGACTCCATCCTGAATCACGTAAATAACTAAACAAGACGTATCCAACATCAACACGAGAAATCGACAGTCAACAACACTGACCTGTAAATAAAACTCGCACCCCCCTTTTCAAATTATTTTACCTCCTAAGCTCGAAGTGTGATGTAAGAAAAGTAATTCCCCAGGCAAAATAAACAGATTGTGTACATTACACTACTACAACAACAACAACAACAATAACGACCAGCTTGAATCACACGACTCACCTGAATCCAAAGATAGTCACTTCCGGTGACGTCATCAATCACCCGTGATCCATTAGACGAAGCCAGAAGGCCGGAGCTATTTACTGCACTGGTCATCTCTGTGCCCATCGATTTTGATAATTCCCTCCTGTGTTGTATCCTCCTCCTTGGCAGGGACCGTTTCATGACCCGATCACTGACGGACGATTCGATTCATTACAGGGGGCCGATTGTTTGAAGGGAATCGAGAACCGCTCATGGGGGACTGATTCATGATTCGCTGACTCGGATCTCTTAAATAATTATTGTTTTTTTTTTCTCTTTATTTTTTTTTTTTTATAAATTTCTTCTATATACTTCGTATTATTGTTTTTAGACGAAGTTTATATGAAATTATGGATTACTTTTTTATTTTATAGTAAAACAGAATATCACTGATAAACACACATTGGATACTTTCCATAAAATACTTTCCATTGGATACTGTCCATTAAATACAAAGATCCATCATCACATTAAGTAATCGAATACCTTTATTTATTAAAAATTAAGGCATTAGGTCTTTATCATGCGCTCTTTAATTTTTTTCTTTCAAAGTAGTAGTACTACAAATTTAATCCCTTCTATAAATGAATCATTTTTTTTAATTGTTTACACGTAATCGTTGTGACGGTATCGCTGTTTGAATTAAATGCCATTACTGGTATCGACTACGAAGTCAACAGCCAAGAGAGAACTCAATTTATTGCCCCACCCCCTTTACTCCCCCTCTGTCAGTTGTTGTTATTATAGCTGCCAAATGTTTCTTGATATCAAAAACAGCCTTGAACTTGCAGCATCGATTTTAATAACCTAGCAAAAAGTTTGCTCGTTAATTCAGGTCAAAGTTCAATGCGAGAATTCTGGCACCGAACATGTATAAATGTTGACAAGGAAGACATATTTGAAGGTGATGGGTTTATGTGGTGTATGGTCGTCGTGCCATTCAACTTTTACTGTCTCGTATCACCTGTAGAAACAGAGAATTGAATGAAAAAAGAATATTTTGATGTATAGAGCACAGAGTCTAAACATGTTTATGGCTAATTAGTTTAATCTATCTATCTATCTATCTATCTATCTATCTATCTAATATATAGATATATATCACTGATCGATATTGAATCGAATTAAAAAATAAATTACTCCTAATCTAACATTTGTTTGTATTGGATTAGATACG
The DNA here is from genome assembly GCA_021962125.1 of Bulinus truncatus. Classification (NCBI taxonomy): domain Eukaryota; kingdom Metazoa; phylum Mollusca; class Gastropoda; family Planorbidae; genus Bulinus; species Bulinus truncatus. The sequence continues at coordinate 2,833,528 of JAGDYQ010000109.1, forward strand.
GTGGACCATGGTCAGCGGGTGGACATACAGTCGAAGTGACCAGATAACTTGTACTGTTTTATCAGGTTCCCGCATACTAAAGACATCCGGTGCTTTCACAACACGTACAGTAGAACTCTTAAAAGAGGCATAGTTTACTAACTCATTTCTCTAAAAGTAATTTCCGAACAGAAAATGTTTAGAAATGATTTCTTCAACGTTTCATTTACATTCTGCGTTATCATCCGTTGTACGAGGACAAGAAATCGGAAGGCCGGGTAAAGGTGGGGGGGGGGGGGGTTAATACAGATAGTTTATCTTGTAAACTGCCTGGAGCTTCCGTAATGTCATGACGTACCGGCAGTTATCTTGCCAGGTTTCTGTCAACATGTGAGGCCAGCGGCGCAAACAGAAGGATTAAGTGTGGTTGAGGAAATCGTATTTTGGTTTTTGTTTTGTTTTTTCAATAAATATTTTCGATGTTCATAAATAATATCAATGATTATAACGTTAAATAGTAAATCAGTTCAACGACGGTCCAAAAGTATTAGACTACACTGAGGTATACGATTATACTGGGTTATACAATTATACTCTGTTGTGCAATTATACTGGGGTATACGATTATACTTGGGTATATAGTTATACTGAGGTATACAATTAAACCGGGTATACAATTATAATGGGTACGCAATTATACTGAGGTTACAATTATACTGGTGTATAAATCATACCGGGGTATACAATTATACTGGGCATACAATTTTACCGAGGTACACAGTTACACCGATATATACAATTATTCAATGTTTTTTTTATAAAGGTGCGATGCGTTGATTTAAACCTTCAGCACTCCCCCCCCCCAGATGGTGCACATGCAACACTAATTACATCATGCGGCACTCCTCTGCAGTGCTCGATTTAAGAAAAAAACCAGTGCCGGGGATGTAAAATTTTTTTGCAGAGCCGGGGATAAAAGCTAAACCAGAGCCGGGGATGACAATTCTCAGTGCCGGGGGTATCCACAGCATCCAACAATTTCTGTTAGGATCTTCAATTTACAAACCATGGACAAGTAACTAATTTATTTTCATAGGGTCTTCGATTTGCGTCTTAGACAAAACCAACAAAAATAATAGAAAATTTGGTGAATCTTAGTTAACATAGTTCACGTTGGTTCAAACAAATTTGAAGCTGCACTTTAATATGACAAGTAATGAATTTATCTTTAATAATTTTTCATTTATTCTCTGTTTGTTGAAATCAAATATTCCATTATTAATAATTGTCTCAGTTATTTAAACAAATTATGACGCTGTTCCATAACTACCGTATTTCCCCATGTATAAGCCACCCCTTTTTTTCCAAAATTTTCAAGCCCAAAAAGTAGGGGGTGAGGTGGAGTGTATGAGTGATTATTATGAATCTTGAATTTTATTTCTTTGTAAATTTTCTTTCTTTATAAATTGTTTCTCTAATAGAATACATTTTTCAAAAAATTCACAGTCCAAAAATTGGGGGGGGGGGGGGGGCTTATATATGGGGAAATACGGTAATTCTTTTGTTGGTTTGCCAGAAGGTACATCGCAGGCAGAATGCCTTCCGTCTTTTAACTACATTGTGGCATACAACTTTGCATCAAAATATTGAAGTGGTGGACCATTCATTTTAATAAACATCAAGTGTTTGATGGTTTCGACTTCTAATGAATTGCGAAGAGATGTGTGAGTTCAATTCATTGCACTGAATCCTCTCTCGCATTCTGCACTAGATATTGGCAGAACATCTAATCGCTTATAAAAATCATAAAGTTCTGTGTCAGCGTCAAGGCCATCCTTTGTCGTGTGAAATCCGTGTGCTATGGCTGAAGTATGACATGATTCAATTTTTAAAAAATTGCGAAGTTTTAAAATTTCACGATTTCCATACAACATAAGTTCTTCAAAATTTTTTTGGCCAGTTTGCTTTACATAAAACTATCTGCAAACAACCGGACGAGTGTTATTTCCAGAGTTTTTAGCAGAAATAGTGTTGCGTAGCTCAAATCAGCTGATTTTGTCTGTGTTTTTCATCTAATATTTGTAGTAATACCATAAAATCAATTCCCTACTTTAGGCTAACCTTAAAAAAAAATCAGTGCCGGGGGATGAAAAAAAATTTTCTGCCGAGCCGGGGATAAATGTCATCACCGGCAGGGATGAAATTAATTAAAGCAGAGCCGGGGATGACAGTCCTCAGTGCCGGGGATATCCCCGGCATCCCCGGCGGTAAATCGAGCACTGCTCCTCTGATGTACACTCTTACACTATTGATAACCATCCACGGCGCTCTTCAATTACATCCACAGCTGGCTTCTGAATACGTAGATTTGAAAACACGGGGCGGTAGATTCAGAAGAAGCTCTCTGTGAGCTCAATCAATACTCCGGCAACTGTAGAGTGGGTTGGTGGTGCCGGGGGGGGGGGGAGACACACGGTGACACGCGGGCGTCATTATACAATACAAGAGGCAGACGAGAGTAATGACCGCCAGACATAAGTACTCGGATGGAACACCGGGCCAAGCAGCAGAATTCGCGCACTTACATAGACAACTTCGTTTGTTGTGAATTGTGAAATGTAGCCTTGGTATATATATTATACGTACAATGAATTGTGAAATGTAACTTATATAATAATTCAGAATGAATGGGCTAGTGTCGGTTTCATTTAATTTACAGTGCCACGCCCTAGACCAGGGGGGTTGGTAAACGTATTAAGTCGCGGGCCGCATTGGGTTCTAAAATTTAATCGGCGGGCCGGACCGAGAGCAGATTTATGGTGTGTTGACAACTAATATCGATAATATGTCATTGTCGAAACATATAAAAGCTTCACTCAGAAACGAGTTGCGGGCCGGTGTAAATAATTCGGCGGGACCATTTTTTCCTCGGGACGTAGTTTGCCCATGGTTACCCCAAGGGCCCATTAGCGATGAGCTGGGGGAAGCTGTGATGAGTACATAACCAGAGCCAAACGATTTCCTATGCGATAATTATGTACTACCCCAATTACTGTCTTGGCTGAGGTTCGAACCCGCAAGTATCGGACATGCTACCACCCCGGGACCATATTCACTCATGTATTCTTTTTGTATTTAACATAGCAGGTATACTTTATGGAAGGATAGGAAGATGGACAGCTGGTAATAAAGGCTACATACACAAGTTCGGCTCAACGAAGTAGATAGATAGATAGATAGATAGATAGATAGATAGATAGATAGATAGATAGATAGATAGATAGATAGATAGATAGATAGATAGATAGATTGATAGATAGATAGATAGATAGATAGATAGATAGATAGATAAAAAATAAAGACAATCAAATATAAAGACAGACATAAAGACAGCAGAATAAATAGACAGAATGACGTGTCAAGACTCACCCGTGAAGGAAGCAGTCAAACGTGTCACGACACACGTGTCACATGGCTGATACAATCAAAACACTTGAAACAAATCATAATTTAAGTTCGATGCAATATCAGGTCATTAATTATCCGATCAACACCCCCCCTACCCCACACCCTAAAAAAAAAACGGCACAATATTATATAAATAATCAAATAATAATTTTCGATTTTTCTCTTAATATCAAGGATTTGGTCAATTACATGTCATGTCACGTCAGCGCATGTCAGCGCATGTCAGTGCAGATATGACATGAAGACCAGACAAAACCAGAAATCTTTGTTTTTTTTATTTTTTGTTGTTGTTGCATCCAACATGAACTGTAGGGTGTCAATATTTAACGGCGTGATGTCCACACGGCCTACCTATTCTCCACTCCGCACGGGCCTTTAATCTCAAGTCCTCCGCAATGATATGGTAACAGGGGGGGGGGGGGAGAGCGGAGGTCATGTGACGGCATAAGATAATGAGCCAGGGGAAATCACTCACTGACATATTTTGTATCCGCGTGTGCGTGTTATCTCCCGTGACATGGTGAAATGGTTGGACAGCGGCGTGAAGGAGAGAGACTGAGAGAGACAGAGAGAAAGAGATACACAGAGAGAAAGAGATAGAGAGAGAGAGAATGATGTGAAAGGGGAGAGGGGAGCTTTGCATCAGAAGTTGATGTGTTGGAAATGTAAAAAATATATGTCAACCGGACTACTAGAATGTCTCATGTCTGTCATAGTATCCAGTGTGTGTGTGTGTGTGCGTGTATAAAGTCACATATACTTTCTACTTTCAAATTTGTTACTTATAGCAACAGGTCCAATATTGAGGCATTATACCTTTGCAAAAGACCCCCGACTCTCTTTCTAATGTTACCCAGTGGCGTAGCGAGCTTAGCTCGCGCCCGGGGCACAATACCTTTTTAGCGCCTCCCCCCACCCCATTCGTAAACCATATAACCATATGTAAACTATACCATTTGACGCCCCTTTGTGTGTAGCGCCCGGGGCATGAAGCCACCCCAACTTGCCAACCCCTCGCTACGCCACTGGTGTTATCTATCTCTGTCTAGGTCCCCTACTCTCTGCCAAGGGCCCCCGAAAAACCTTACAACGGCTGTGTGTGAGTGTGTGTGTGTGCTGTATGTGTGTTTGTGTCTGTGTTGTGTGAGTGTATGTTTGTCAATAGCGGTAGGTATGTCCGTGTCTTTGAGTCAGCTATCAGTACCAGTCAGTGTCAGTCGGGCAAGTGTCACATTCTAATATGTGTGTCAGTGCTATATTCTAGAATGTGTGTCAGTGCTATATTCTAGAATGTGTGTCGGTGCTATATTCTAGAATGTGTGTCAGTGCTTTATTCTAGAATGTGTGTCATTGCTATATTCTAGAATGTGTGTCAGTGCTATATTCTAGAATGTGTGTCAGTGCCTTATATTCTAAAATATGTGTCAGTGCTATATTCTAGAATGTGTGTCAGTGCTATATTCTAGAATGTGTGTCAGTGCCTTATATTCTAGAATTGTGTCAGTGCCACATTCTAGAATGTGTGTCAGGGCTATATTCTAAGATGTTTGTCAGTGCTATATTCTAGAATTGTGTCGGCGTTATGTTCTAGAATTGTGTCAGTGCTATATTCTAGAATTGTGTCAGTGCTATATTCTAGAATGTTTGTCAGTGCCTTATATTCTAGAATTGTGTCTGGGCTATATTCTAGAATTGTGTCAGTGCTATATTCTAGAAGGTGTGTCAGTGTCATTGTGATAATGTGTGTATGTTTAGAAATGTCTGAAGTCTGTGTGTCCACCCTATATCCATTTTTATCCGTCTGACGTCTGGTCTGTCTCCGATCACGACTGAGTCAAACCGGCAAAGAATTTTTTTTTAATATGAAAATAAAAATTGTGAAAATTCTGTACAACGTTTTCATCCGTGTGAGACCGAAACACTGCTGTTGCTGCAAGAGGCGTTACAAAGGTGAGTGTGTATGGGGAGGGCTGGGGGAGAGAAGGGGAGTCGACAGCTGAATGACTGGTTAGCGCAGGACGCAGACACAAATTTCTTGCAGGTTAAAAAAAGAAACGAACTTTCTGGACCGCAAGGAAAATGATATGAAGAGTCTCGTTGGTAAGATTGTGAAATCGAAGTTGGGGATGGATGGTGAAGATCAGTGGTTCAAACCTTGTTTTGTGAATGTACCCCAGAAGGGTGCGAAAGTAAATGTCCGCAGGAACCCCGTCACACGTACGTTCGTGAGTAAATGTACTTAATTCCATAATGGAATGCACTTATATTTTCTTATGCTATACTTGAGCACTTTGGTTTGGGGATGAGTCTTGCAGCATACCAGCAACCGTCTTCAAACTATTGGTTGTTTTAACCCCCCCCCCTCCAGGATAAACCTTTCCTGGTGAGCGTGTCCCCTGTTGAGAGCCGCCGATGGAGAGGAAATGTCCACCAGAAAATACCCGCAGCAATCAGTCAGGTGTACAACCACCGATGGAGAGGAAATGTCCACCAGAAAATACCCGCAGCAATCAGTCAGATGTACAACCACCGATGGAGAGGAAATGTCGACCGCAAATACCCGCAGCAATCAGTCAGGTGTACAACCACCGATGGAGAGGAAATGTCCACCAGAAAATACCCGCAGCAATCAGTCAGATGTACAACCACCGATGGAGAGGAAATGTCCACCAGAAAATACCCGCAGCAATCAGTCAGATGTACAACCACCGATGGAGGGGAAATGTCGACCACAAAATACCCGCAGCAATCAGTCAGATGTACAACCACCGATGGAGAGGAAATGTCGACCACAAAATACCCGCAGCAATCAGTCAGGTGTACATCCACCGATGGAGAGGAAATGTCCACCAGAAAATACCCGCAGCAATCAGTCAGATGTACAACCACCGATGGAGAGGAAATGTCGACCAGAAAATACCCGCAGCAATCAGTCAGGTGTACAACCACCGATGGAGAGGAAATGTCGACCACAAAATACCCGCAGCAATCAGTCAGGTGTACAACCACCGATGGAGAGGAAATGTCCACCAGAAAATACCCGCAGCAATCAGTCAGGTGTACAACCACCGATGAAGAGGAAATGTCCACCAGAAAATACCCGCAGCAATCAGTCAGATGTACAACCACCGATGGAGAGGAAATGTCCACCAGAAAATACCCGCAGCAATCAGTCAGATGTTCAGAATAAAATGACTGTATTTTGGGTGGAAAGGGAGGGAGGGAGGGATGTGTATTGAGTCATGCGACTTAGGCAAGATAAAAAAAATGCAGGATCTGCTCTATCCAATTTCTGCAGAATTGATTCCTTATATTGGGCAAGGAAGATATTATTGCATGAGAGGAAAGAAAGATATCATTGTGAGAGAGGAAAAGGAAGATATTATTGTAAGACATTTAACAAAAGGATAAATGAAAAATGAGGGTAAACCCTAATAAATAATAACGGTTAATGAGAACACACACACATGCACACACACACACATACCACCTTTCCGATCTGCTGGAGTCATCTAAAAGACACCCCACATTAATGAACAGAAAGCGGACAAGAGGACATCCAAAAAAGCATGTTGACATTCATTGAGATAGCTCGTCTGAGATACAGGTAGAAATATAGACGGGCAGATAGCTCTTCTGACATACAGGTAGAAATATAGACGGGCAGATAGCTTTTCTGACATACAGGTAGAAATATAGACGGGCAGCTAGCGCTTTTGACATACAGGAAAATTATATGGATGGGCAGACAGACACAAATAAAAATAGTATTTAGACTGTTCATAAAATGGCAAATACAAAAAAATATAATTAAAAGATTAATAGTCTGAAATATATATATATATATACAGAGAGAGAGAGAGAGAGAGAGAGAGAAAGAGGAGAGAGAGAGAGAGCAAGAAAAAGAGAGAGAAAGATAGCAAGCGAGAGTGAGAGAGCGAGCGAGAGAGAGAGAGCAAGCGAGAGAGGGGAGAGAGAGAGAGAGCAAGCGAGAGTGAGAGAGCGAGAGAGCGAGAGAGAGAGAGAGAAAGAGAGCAAGCGAGAGAGAGTGAGAGAGCGAGAGAGCAAGCGAGAGAGAGAGAGAAAGAGGAGAAATAACAAGAGAGTGAGAGAGAAAGAGGAGAGAAAGAGCAAGAGAGAGAGTGAGGAGAGAGTGGGAGAAAGAGAGCAAGCGAGAGAGAGAGCGAGAGAGAGAGAAAAAGAGAGAGAGAGCAAGCGAGAGAGAGAGCGAGAGAGAGGGAGAGAGAGAAAGAGGAGAGAGACAGCAAGAGAGAGAGAGATTAAGCAATGGTTTACATGATGGAGAACATGACGGCTTTTAAGTAGATAAGTATAATTGTAAATACAAACTTCCTCTCTCGTTGATGTAACCATGTTACATCGTGTGGCAAGGGTAGGGCAGGAGGGCTAATAACAATAAAAATGGCGTCTAGAACCAGGGGCAGATAAGACCGTGTGCTGGCATTGAAATTATACACTTCGATGCTATTTTTTTTTTTTAATTTCATTTTTTTGTTTTTGTCTTGTGGATCTTCCAATTTTTTTTTTAAAAGTGCAGAGTTAAAAGCCAGCAGTCCCCCTCCCCCCCCCCACACACACCCTTCTCCCTCCCCACCCACCTTTTACTTTATGTTGTTGTTTTTTTTTATTCAAAAATATTTAGTATTTTGATTGATCCGCCGTTAGCGTAAATTGATAAGTTCGTCAAGGGGAGATAATTGGATGATGTGTTGATATAACCGACTCTTCTATCCGATTCATGTGGGGGATAACATCCCTTGGCACCCCAAACGTACTCATACCACGATGAATGGTAACTAGCTAGCCAGCTAACTATGTGCAGTGACGCTCAGTTATCCAGCTTAGCGCGACCGAGAAGCATACCGGATACAGAAAAATGCCGGATAAGTCGTAATTTGTATAAGCATTTTCATTCTGCTCCAACTTTCCCAAAAATCTTTATCCCTCCCCTCTCTCTCTCTCTCTCTCTCTCTCTCTCTCTCTCTCTCTCTCTCTCTATCTCTCTCTCTCTCACTATATATAGGCCTATATATATAATAAAATAGATAGTAATAGATAAACGTAAATAGACAGAAAGACAGATAGATAGATAGACAGACATATTGATTGTTAGGTATACAGACACACACAAAAAACACAGACAAAAGTGTGTCACACAGTAACTCACTGTCTGACATCGTTATTTCCCTGGCGGTGGGGGGGGGGGGGAGGGGTTGTTTGATGTAGACTTAGACTCACTGATGTTGCGGGTCTGTCTGTTCTTTTCTATCCAGAACGTGGACAACACAAATGAAGAACTCCAAAACACCTTGTTACACCACGTGACACACTTTAATCTACATGTAAACATATGATGTTTGCATCATTCAATGTGTCTATCGTCTCTTTATCCCTCTTTATCCAGTCTCTCCCTCTCACTCTCTCTATACCTCTCCCCCTATCCCACTCTCTCACTCTAACTCTCTCTCTCTCTCACTCTCTCCCTCCCACTCTCTCCGTCTCACTCTCTCACTCACTCACTCTCTCACTCTCTCTATACCTCTCCCACTCTTTCACTTTCTCTAACTGTCTAACACACTCTCTCTCTCACTCTCTCGCTCTCTCTCTCCCACTCTTTCATCCACTCTCTCTCTCTCTCTCTCTCTCTCTCTCTCTCTCTCTCTCTCTCACTCTGTATTAAAATCGGTGAAGGACTGTCTACCTCCAACCCGTCTCACTAACTCTCAATTCAATTCCGTATCATGACAGTCGTACATCGCTAGATAACTAAAACCCCCACCGACACCTCTCGTGCATTCAAACCCCCATCCCATCCCTCAGTTCTACCCCCCCTCCTCCCCCCCACCTTTCATTTACTGCCACCCCCCAGCCCACCTACCCTCTCTTCCATTAACTTTGCACACTGGTCGTCCGACCGATCACATTATGTAATGATACCTTCGTAGTGAGCCAGTGCAGGTGCGTGTGTTTGTGGGGGGGGGGGGGTTGGAGGTCAATTTTAAATAAAATCAATTTAGTAGCCAGCAGGGAAAATCTTAAAAAAACTGTCGCCCGTGACCCACGTCCCGGTTCGCGACGCACACAGTGGAGACCCCTATCTCTACATCTATCACACCAATACCAGTATTTATACACTTGATGAACTCTACACTTCATCTACCCCCCCACCCCGCCCAATAGCCTACTTATGTAAAGAAACTTACATTCCCTTCAATCAAAGGCGGATGAAACGGAGGTTCGCCCGTGTCCCACACTTTAGACGGGGGGGGGGGGAGGGGGAAGGGGAAGGGGGGGCCTTCCTTTGCACTCTAAAGAGTTAATTTTTCATGTCAAAATTAATTTGCCCCCGGTAGTCTTAGCGAATTATCATAATGAACAATATCGCAGGGGCGTATATCTGGAGGAGGTGGGGGCATCGCAAGAGCCCCATGTAAGTTATTATATATATATATATATATATATATATATATATATATATATATAGAATAATAAAAACTAATCCTATGAAAGAGCATATCCGTAAAAAAAAAATATTGAACTAGTATTTCTTATAAGAAAGATGATCTAAACTAATCTAAAGGAACCGGACTAAAGTCAACAAAGAGTCACATAGTATCTCGCCATTGGCTCATTTGCTTGTCACACGTTATAGAATAGAATAACATAATACTTTGCATTAGAATAGGGTGCTGAGCTAAGTAATAGTTACGGCGCTAGTCATTTGAAGCGTACACAGTTTGGGTCATTACAAAATATAACCCGAGGTGGATTTTGGCAACATGTACAGTGACTAGCTGTACCCTGCAAAACCTTTGCATAGAGTTATATCCCCTTAGGCTTGATCGGTAGGATAGGTTATTTTTTTTGGTTTCGGGCAGATCCGATTTTTTCATGATTTTTATTACTATTGTTTACGTTTGAAGATTTTTAAACTGGAATACTGTTGTATTAATTCTTTACTTTCGATTTAACGCAGAACCCACACGGCTATTATTTATATAGATACTTGTGAGAGGTATTAGAAGAGACCATCAGACTGACATAATTTTACGTCAAACTGACACAAGTGCCTGGGGTGCGATGTAATTTTATAGTGCTCAACTAGATACTTACATATATACCCAATGAGATAATTTTGGTGTTCATGTTTTGCATTATTAAATGATATAAATTATTTCTTATGAAAGTAAAAGTTTATTGTATGCAACGCCGCGCCGAAATATGTGCAGTGCCGCACCAAACTATGTGCAATGCCGTGCCACACTATGCGCAATGCAGCGCCAAACTATGTGCAATGCAGCGCCTAACTGTGTGCAGAGATGTGCGAAACATCCGGCAACAGCTTTACGACAAGATGACAGTGCGCATGTCTCCAAAGTTACGTGACAGTCTTTCAAACACTTTGCGCCAAAATCCAAATATAGAAAGGGGGGGGGGAATATGACCTATATTTGTATCTAAAAATAAACAAGCAATAAGAAGTTGTTTTTTTTTTTGTTTTTTTTTTAAATAAACAGTTGTGGAGCTGAAATACATCAACAACAACTCCACTGATTCGGCGGTGTTCGGTCGGCGGAGTTTGGTCGGCGGTGTTCGTTCGGCGATGTTCGGTTGGCGGTGTTCGTTCGGCGGTGTTCGGTCGGCGGTGTTCGTTCGGCGGTGTTCGGTTGGCGCTGTTCGGTCGGCGGTGTTCGGTCGGCGGTGTTCGGTTGGCGGTGTTCGTTCATCGGTGTTCGGTTGGCGGTGTTCGGTCGGCGGAGTTCGGTCGGCGGTGTTCGGTTGGCGGGGTTCGTTCGGCGGTGTTCCGCTGGCGGTGTTCGGTTGGGGGTTGATTAACTATAGCTTAAACGTAAATCCTGCACTGGCCCTGCTACACTTTTTTTGCTGTTCCCTCGTGTCTCTCACATAGAGCCATCTCCCTTTAACCCCAGCGCTGCTGTTGTGTGGCTCTACCCGTGTGGCTTGATGTGTGGCCGGGTGTGGCTGACAGTCGTATGCTCAAGCCAAATAATCAGCTTTAGGGAAATGTAAAAAAAAAAAAGGGGGGGGGAGGAGATGGAGAGGAAAATAGGGGAGGGGGGTTGTTTTGGTGGTGGGTGTCAACCAGGCGGTTAATGAGAAGATGAAGGTGAAGGACGTCTCTTGGAACTGACTTTTGGTTGTTGGTTTCATTTGCAAAACAAACAAAAAAAGAAAATTAAAATAATAATAATAAAAAGGCCGATCTTGATTCCAGACTAGGAAGTGACGTGTGGAAACAGGAGATTTCGAAACCGGGTGTTTTAAGCGCTCCAACATCGATAACGAGGCTAGAGGCCAGCAGACGACGAAATCTGTTGTCACAGCGACTAAATAATCATTCATGATACAAAATGTAAAAATAAAAAAAAAAGCAGAAATATAACGCTGTATTATTATCATTCTGACGCAACGGATCTCAAAACATATTTTGTTGTTGTTTTCGAATAGTTACCCTGTGAATTGTTTATACTTTGCCGGATGATGTGTTTTCTTATCTTTATGTATTCGACATGGCGCAGCATTCCTTCACACGTCTGATATGACATTTAACGCAACACTTTAAGATATCGTTTGATATACACGACTCACACACACACGCACACAGACATATATGGACTGTGCCGGATTTACGTATAAGCTACACAAACTATAGCTTATGCCCCCCCCCACTTTTTTGGGGGGCCCCAACAAGTGAATTTCTCCACGTTAAAGGATGGTAAAAAGTCACTCTCAGGTCCAATTAAAAAAAACATCTAATTATTTAGAAATATGTATTTTGGTCTTCAGTAGTATCTTTTGCCGGCTTGTTTAATTAAATAACTAAATAACTCCTCTGTCCCACACACACATCTCTCTCCACACCCCACACCCCCACACACATCTCACTCCCCCCCCCACACCCATACACACATATCTTTCTAGTACAAAGTATCATCCAATCTGATGATTTGAAATCAGTTAATTGATAAGTTTTAAGTCTGAAATTTAACTTTGAAGAAAATGATTCTTGTTTCTACTAATTGATATCTATAACTAGAAAATTACATTTTTGCAGAAAAGTAAAGTAAAGTTTCCCATCTTTCACACCTGTGGATTAATTGAAATTAATTGCTGACTTCATTTAAGATGACGGGAAGCTGAGCTTTACCGAGTTTTGATGTTGGGTCTAATTATTGTGACTAGTGGTTGCCAGTACTAAGTTATATAGCATCCTGTTTATATAAATTGAGAGACAGTTAGAGATAATGAGATTGATAGATAGACCAATAGACAAGCAGACAGTCGAATAGAAATACATACGGAGATGTATATTTATATAGACAGACAACAAGACAGACAGACAGGCAGGCAGACATACAGACAAGCATGCATACATACAGACAGATATATAGATAGATAGACAGACAGACAGATAGATAGGTAGATAGATAGATAGATATAAGATAGATAGATATAGACAGACAGACAGACAGACAGACAGATAGATAGATAGATAGATAGATAGATAGATAGATAGATAGATAGATAGATAGATAGATAGATAGATAGATAGATAGATAGATAGATAGATAGATAGATAGATAGATAGATAGATAGATAGATAGATAGATAGATAGATAGATAGATAGATACACAGACGGACAGACATATAGGTGAACAGATTGACCCAGATAAAGTGTCCACATTTTTATATGTAAACATACAATATTTAAGAAAACATTTAGAAGCCGGAAACTAGATTTAAATAAAATGAAAGAAAATATGATAATAAGTTGGCCAATATCTTATTTAATTTTCATACAAAAAAACTTTTTTTTATAAACAAAAATTATATCTGGCAGATTTCTAATTGCGTAAAATAATTTATATAAATGTCGGTAACGCATTTAATTAAAAAAAAAACAAAAAAAAACAAGCTACACAACCGGACATAAATTTGCCACCTTGATAATTAACTTGGTTTCGTAAGAAGATGGATTCGTTTTCTTCTTGAAATAAAATCAGATAATTCATTATTTCCCGTACGTTGGCTATAAACAAACAAATTAAACTTACTCGGCCACGATGACCTATTTATTTTAAGGAAGTGGCTACGGTTCCAAGTAACGGGACTCCGTATTATTTTTTTCCGGGGGTCCAACTATAGATGTGAGCATGCGCTCGGCTAACCGTAGCCCTATTATTTTTTTCCGGGGGGTCCTGCTATAGATATAATAGATGTGCGCATGTGCGGCAGACAGACTGCATATTATTGCATTTTTTTGTTTTGTTTTCGGGGTTGGGGTTAGGAATAGGGTTAGGATTAGGGTTAGGGTTTGGATTTGGGTGAGGGTTAGAATTAGGGTTAGTGTTAGGCGCAATATCTATAGCCGGACCCCGATAAAAAATAATACGGAGTCCGTCTAGAGCGCATGCGCACATCTATAGTTGGACCCTCGGAAAAAAATAATACGGAGTCCCGTTACTTGGAACCGCAGCCACTGCGTTCTTTTAATGTATAAACACAGACGTACGACAAGTCTTAAAGTCAGTTGAAATTTTAAGACCAATAGCTAAATGTCATGCAAACGGTCGTTCTCGTTTATTTTAACTATTATAATAATCAGACCAGGGGATCGATTTATCGCCGGGGATACACTGAGAACTGTCGTCATCCCCGGGGTCTGCTTTAGCTAATATATCCCTGCCGGGGATGGGAACCATAGACATTCAACCCCCGGATCTGTAGACATTTTTGTTCATTCCCCCGGCACTGGTTTTTTTTTTTGCTTAAATCGAGCACTGAATCAGACATTGAACCAATCATTGTACCAGGGCAGTCTTAATGGATAGCTAGATAGTCCAGGTACAAATGATCATAAAACCTGATCTTATAGTGACCTATACATGTACACTTATGTGGCCCTTAGATATATATATATATATAAGTAAACTAGGAGCTGTTCATTTGACCAGCAGGGTGGTTTATAGGTAAACTAGGCGACCGAGCTAGGTCTCCACAGTAATCCCCCCTAACACACACCTTTTTGGTACAAATTACCATCAAATCTGATGTTATAGTGGCGGCTTGTATAGTGGCCCTGCTTAGTGGCCCTGTTTAGTGGCACTGTATAGTCAACCTGTATAGTGACCCTGTATAGTGGCCCTGTATAGTGGCCATGTAGGTCCTGTATAGTGGCCCTGTAAGCCCTGTATAGTTACCCTATATAGTCACCCTGTATGGTGGCCCTGTATAGTGGCCCTGTAGGTCCTGTATAGTGGCCCTGTAAGCCCTGTATAGTTACCCTGTATAGTCACCCTGTATGGTGGCCCTGTATAGTCACCCTGTATAGTGGCCCAGACATGTACTTCTCAATAGGGCCTTTAGATATGTGAAAGTAAAATATTAAAAGCTGTTATCGTATTTATTCAGTTATAAGATGTCCTTGTTTGGATCAGATGATGTGTCTTGATTCTATGTCTAATAGGAATTGAACTAATAATCTTCACCACAATGATTCAGATTTCAACCTTCCACACCTCCACATGCCTATATCTTAATGTCTGGCAGTCATGTGGGAGGTTTTGTTACTTATAGACAATGTGCAATACGTGAAACTGATTCCATTTCTCGGGGTGATAGGTATTGCTAGCAGTTCGGTCTGTGTAATGGTACTATGCACTATAGATCATTGGTAGCAGTTCGGCCTGTGTAACGGTACTATGCACTATAGACATTGCTAGCAGTTCGGCCTGTGTAACGGTACTATGCACTATAGACATTGCTAGCAGTTCGGCCTGTGTAACGGTACTATGCACTATAGACATTGCTAGCAGTTCGGCCTGTGTAACGGTACTATGCACTATAGACATTGCTAGCAGTTCGGCCTGTGTGACGGTACTATGCACTATAGACATTGCTAGCAGTTCGGCCTGTGTGACGGTACTATGCACTACAGACATTGCTAGCAGTTCGGCCCGTGTGACGGTACTATGCACTACAGACATTGCTAGCAGTTCGGCCCGTGTGACGGTACTATGCACTATAGACATTGCTAGCAGTTCGGCCCGTGTAACGGTACTATGCAATATAGACATTGCTAGCAGTTCGGCCCGTGTAACGGTACTATGCACTATAGACATTGCTAGCAGTTCGGCCTGTGTAACGGTACTATGCACTATAGACATTGCTAGCAGTTCGGCCTGTGTAACGGTACTATGCACTATAGACATTGCTAGCAGTTCGGCCTGTGTAACGGTACTATGCACTATAGACATTGCTAGCAGTTCGGCCTGTGTAACGGTACTATGCACTATAGACATTGCTAGCAGTTCGGCCTGTGTAACGGTACTATGCACTATAGACATTGCTAGCAGTTCGGCCTGTGTGACGGTACTATGCACTATAGACATTGCTAGCAGTTCGGCCTGTGTGACGGTACTATGCACTACAGACATTGCTCTGAAATCGGGATTAAATTGACGGCCCTGCTAAATCTCCGGCTGAGACACCCGGGAATTATTTTCCGGTCCTGTTAAAAGTTCACAAGACCCACCCACCAGCTCAAAACGGGTGCCGGACATTAACGGAAGTGAAGAATGGTCTGGAATAAGGACAATCGCCTTACCTACATCTTCAGCCGTGCTTTCTAATTCATTGCACTTTTGTCTACAGTTGGGATCATAGTATCAAAGTCCCATTTTTGTGGTTTATAGGATACAAGACCTCGTTCTTACAGGGGGGGGGGCCCATTAAGACAACAGTGAATCCTGGTATAATTTAACTTTCATTTCCAAAAAAAAAAAAGTGTTGGCAACTTGTCTATGTTGAAGTGTTGGGATCAGGAGAAGGAAGAAAACCAAGGGACTTAACAACTAAACACAAAAAAAACACGTCACTAGCTATCCCAGTAATCTCCCGTCTCAAGGGACGCAATCTCGTGTCCTGGTTATGCCTTGTCACCGTTTTCTCTGTGGTAGTGAGTGCCCTTTTACTGTCTCGACTGTTAAGAGAAAATGAAGGATTCTGTTTTTAAGACATAAGGTGAAATGGAGATGGGAAATGGAGGGGTGTGTGTGTGGGGGGGGGGGTGAAACTAGATATAAGGACATTCGACTATTTAAACGGATACATTTCAGTATTTAAAAAATTGAAATGGTAAACCTTTCTTGCAGAACTATTTTTTTTTAAAAGAGGGGAAATTTACGGAATGGCAACAGCTTTAATTTGAATTAAATAAAAACAATACAATACTTTGAGAACGGGTGAATTAATTAGTAGCTGTTGTCAAAAATAATTGTTTTTTTTTGCCATAGCGATGATGTCTGAGATGCAGACATGCATTCAATTGATAGATAGATTAAAAGACGATAGATATGTAGATAAATAGTTAGTTAGTAGATAGATAGATAGATAGATAGATAGATAGATAGATAGATAGATAGATAGATAGATAGATAGATAGATAGATAGATAGATAGATAGATAGATAGATAGATAGATAGATAGATAGATAGATAGATAGATAGATAGATAGATAGATAGATAGATAGATAGATAGATAGATAGATAGATAGATAGATAGATAGATAGATAGATAGATAGATAGATAGATAGATAGATAGATAGATAGATAGATAGATAGATAGATAGATATCAAAGTATTATGATGCAATAGCTTTCAAATATAAACACATGATTCAATAGATCCTAAACGAAAATAAAACAAGGAAACTAAAAGACAACACAAACAAGAAATTCTCCGGTTTGTTAATTTGGTCATTATCATGATACATTGGACAATTTGACCCTCTGTAATTTCGCAATTTTCGCTGAGTAGGTCGTTGACCTCGCAAACAAGACGTTACTTAATGCCATCAAGTCAACAAGCTTGCAGCAGTATGCATTTCTATAATTTTGTGTGTATCTGTGCGTGTGTGTGTGTGTGTGTGTATCTTCTTACGCTTCCCTCGATTTTATTTCTTGTCGGTATCGGGTGGAGGGTGTGGGAGGTACACTCAATTCCCATGCACTTGTCTAGATTCACATTTTCTATGCGGTATCGTCGCTGAACGTGAATGAAAGGCTGCACAGCCTCGTTGTGGATCAACACCATGCATCAGTGCCGTTCTTACGGGATTTGAACTGGAACAAAAAACTTCATTTTGGGCACTTAGCCCAAGTCACTTTGGAATGGGTGGGTGGGGGAGGGGGGTGAGGGGCGACGCCCACACGTTTTTTTTTCTATACATATGAACGCATGCGCCATGTCGACCATAATTTTTTTATTTGTTGTTGAAACAGAAAAAAAGATTCGAACTGTTATACATGTTGAAATACAAGATCGCTGGAATCGATTCTTAGGCAGGAAGATAATCGACTACACGTAACATCATCTGTTTTAAATTGTCTAGGTCAGAGATTAGTTAACCAATGGGAGTAAACACGTGATAATAATGGTAAAATTGAAAATATTGTAATTTGGTCCAACTACTCTACTGAAGCGTTGAACATTGCGGACGTGTATCAGAAATGCAGATTGAGTTGAGATATCAGTTGCCAACGAAATAATTGTTCAGGTCTAAGGAAATAAGGTTGAGTTTGACCCAATTTGAAGGGTTTAAAAAAAAGGGGGAGGGGGATTTATTTTTCAATAAAATAATAAACATGTGCACGTTTTCAAAATGTGTGTTTGTGTTACCATGTTACTTTAAAAAAAAATGTTACACTTCAAATTCAACAATAAGTAAAACACATGTATTACTAGAATCGATAGGAAGTTGGAATGAGTCTGTGGCTGTATTGGTACCTGATGATGCGTGGTGGTATGTGATGGTATATGATGGTTCGCGATGGTATGTGATGGTAGGTGATGGCATGGGATAGTGAATGGTTGTACGTGATGGTATGCGATAGCATATGATGGTTCGTCATGGTATGTGATGGTAGGTGATGACATGTGATAGTATATGGTTGTACGTAATGGTATGTGATAGTATAGGATGGCACTTGATGGTAATTGATGGTATGTGATGGTATGTGATGGATGGTAGGTGATGGTATGTGTTAGTATGTGATGAAATGTGATGACATTTGGTAGTTTTTGGTTGTTCGTGATGGTATGTGATGATACGTGATGGTATGTGATGGTATGTATTTGTAAGTGATGATAAGTGATGGTGTGTGATGATCTGTGATAGTATATGGTTGTATAGGATGGTAAGTGATGGTAGGTTATGGTAAGTGATGGTAAGTTATGGTATGTGATGGCGTGTGATGATGTGTGATGGCATGTGATAGTATATGGTTGTATGAGATGGTAAGTGATAGTAAGCGATGGTATGTGATGGTATGTGATGATGTGTGATGACGTGAGAAGTGCACGTTGTCACGAGTACCGATCTACTGCCTTCTGCGTCGTCTCTGAGCAAGCTACAATAAAACAAACAAAATGTCCCATCATCGGTTCCAGGTCTGGTACACCAGTGGTCCCCCGACCTTTTTCTCACCGCGGACCGGTCGACTTTAGATAATATCACCGCGGACCGGTCGACTTAATATAATATCACCCCGGCCCGGGAAGAGGGGGGCGTTGATTATATTTTAGTAAATTATTCAATGGGTTTTTTTTGGCGGCCCGGTACCATTTGATCAACGGACCGGTTCCGGTCCGCGGACCGGGGATAGGGGACCACTGCAGTCTACACCAATCAAGCATTAATTTGAACTTTTTTTCTTATTTTGATCACGGCATCCATCTTGAAATCATCTCGACGCACATTGATGACGTCATATTGATGCAAATCTCTGTATTATAAGGAACTCTCTAACACAAGTAAACACCGCTCTTTGCCCCACACATTTCTCCTAGCCCATCCATTATCTACTTTACTCTGTTCTTATCTACTTATCAAGTGCTTTTTTGTTTTCTCTCCCCTTTCGAGGTTGACTAATTACCCCCGGCCCCTCCCCTACCTCCCCCCACCCCACCACCCACGCACAATCCCACTCACCAGTCATTCCCGCCCCTCAACCCTTTTTCACCCCGGGGCCTATAACCATTAGTAACCGTCTTTAGTTATTAAGTGTCAATAAGCCTAATGGCTGACTATCCTCGCCATGTTCAGGGGTTTAGCGCAAAAATAAATAAATAAAACAAAAATGGAACTATGGAGTATAAAGGGGATGAACTGTGCTCGGAGAAATTTTTGTTAAAAAAAGAAAAAAAAATCATTGCATGGTGAGTCCATATACATTATAGCTAATGAAGCTAAAGCGTAGGGTCAGCATTATAATCTTCGACAGGGGGAGCTAATGCTGGGGATGGACGAGAGAGATCGGAGAGAGTTGTCCGAGCCTGCTGAAGGAGCTTTTTGATAGCAAGCCTGATGTAATGCAGTTGTGGGAAGGGCTCAGATGGGTGCTGGGGGGTGAGGGTGTGGATGTGAAACGCAAAGAATTAATGTATGCCCAGGTGACGTGCGGGTCAGTACATAATATATGTACATACTAGCTGCACCCTGCATAACCTTTGCTTAGAGTTATATCCCCTTAGGTTTGATCCGTAGTCTAGGTTATTCTTTAGTTTCGGGCAGATCCGATTTTTGTCATGACTGTATTTTAAACTGGAGTGCTGTTGTATTAATTCTTTACTTTCGATTTAACGCAGAACCCAAATCGCTTTTATTTATATTATACTGTATTATTTTATGTTTTCCGAATTTGAACAATAGGATTTGGGTATATATGTATATATATATATATATATATATATATATATATATATATATATATATATATATATATACTACTCTGAATGACATAAAAATAATAATAACGTTTACGGTTTACATCACACAGTTTCACCGACCGACGTTTAATTTATACGAGTTTGCTCCATCCCTCTGATCTTTTTTTTTTATTTTTGTGCCCCCCCCCGGGCCTCTGTCAAAGTGGTAATCCAATGTGGCCTGCGGTTCAAAAAAACGTTTACCCACCTCATGTTCTAGACCAGTGCTTCCCAAAACTTTAAACATCTGTGTACCTCATTTTTTTTTCAAATGTTCATTATACAGAATATTTCCTATTTGTTTTTTTACGGTTCTGGATTCCCCTCATGTCATGGTTTTCCCTTTTAGCCTCTCATGTTTACCCAAGTGTTCTCATCTCGGTGCTGAATGTACCCCGGTCAAACCTCTTCGTATACCACACTTTTTTTTGGGGGGGGGGGGGGGGGAACCACTGCTCTAGAACATAAATGGATTGAAATTTTTTGTTTAACCCCTATGAATTAACTCTTAACGTCACTGTGCTGCCCCCGGGGCATCAAGACGGTCTGTGTCGTTGGTTGAATTGGTGTGGGTGTGGGGGGGTGGAAGGAGGCGGGGGAGTGGAATGAAAGAAAGAGGGAAAAAAAAAAGATTGCGACCAGACAGAACATGATAAGAAACTGTTGACCACCAGATATGGCTATTGATATGGGGTGGGGGTGGTGGTGGTATTGTGCACAAGTTGTTCAGTCTTTCCCCAGCCGGTCCCTCCCTCCACCCTCCTTCCATCTTCCACTCCTTCTTCCCCCTTTCCTTGGCGTTCCCTTCGAGATGCCAGGAACAGTGTTTGGGAAGATGTTGTTTTCTGTGGGCTGTGAGTACATATTATTAAGAAGGCACTCCGCAAAGGCGTACCAGGAGAGGAAAAGGGGCGTGTACAGCTGCGGTCTACCCGGGTACAACTTTACAGTAGGGTGTGGCTAAATTAATATATATGTATATATGGTTTGTTTTTTTTTAAATTGGTTGGTTTACGGCTGTACGTTCTTTAATATCCTCTCGCTCTCTCTCTCTCTCTCTCTCTCTCTCCCTCTCTCTCTCTCTCTCTCTCCCTCTCTCTCTCTCTCTCTCTCTCTCTCTCCCCCTCTCTCTTTTTAAATCTATTTTAAACAAGCTATATTTCATTCCCTTCTGATTGATCCGGGTATTTGGTTTTTAGTCTGTCACAAATCGTCATGAGTATTTTACTTTTTGTCTTTGTTTCTCTTCAATGTTGAGCAGACATTTGAAAAGAAAGTTCAATTAATTTTATTTTTGTTTTTTTTTTCTTCATTCTAAAGTGAGTCTAATCAGCTAATTCATTCCCGCGACGGTTGTCATGGCAACCGTTATGACGATTGAAACCGATTCTTCGAAATGGATGGTAACAGGAAATATTGAAAAAAAAAAACATTGTTTATAAAATTATATATATATATATATATATATATATATATATATATATATATATATAGACATGAAATATGATGTGCGCTGTTTGTCATCAAGAAATTGAAATATTCATTTAGCTAACAGTGTTTTTAAAACTATTTTAAGATTCTTGTAAGAAGCCTGAAAAAAAAATTGTTTTTTCACATTCTACTCGTTCGATTTATCATTTTATTCTATACTAGCTGTACCCTGCAAAAACATTTGCATAGAGTTATATCCCCTTAGGCTTGATCGGTATGCTTAGGTTATCTTTGTGGTTTCGGGCAGATCCGATTTTTTTCATGATTGTATTTTAAACTGGAATACTGTTGTATTTAATTCTTTACTTTCGATTTAACGCAGAACCCAAATCGCTATTATTTTATTAGATTATGTGAACTCTAATGTAATGATGTAATATGTCTATGTATGTGTAAGGTAGTGTCTATCATTCCTGAAATATCCATGGCTACAATCTGATGCAAACACAAACTGTTGAAAATAAAGATGTCAGGCAGTGGTGAAGGAGGGGCGTAGAGAGAGAGAGAGAGAGAGATCACTCTTGGAAAAGGGGGGGGGGCGTGGGGGTAAGGGACGCGATGCTGGGCATCGCTGAGAATGAAATTATGACGTGAGATAATATTTTTTTTATTACAGACCCCTGTAATAATCAGATTAGGCTATAGAATTTATAGTTGGCACAGAGATGGTTTGAATTATCTGGCCACTTAGCTTAGCGGAAGTAGAAATCATAAGTTAGAGCAGACGATAATAATTAGACGAGAAGGAGACAATAGATTTCTTCAGACATGATACAGTAGATTTTATATTCTTGACTGGATTGACGTAACTTGGTTTTCACATCAATTATCATTGAATCATGTATGTAATATAGAAGAATAAATAATATATATATTTATCTGCTCAGTGCTTTATATCTATTCTCTACATGTGTTACGTCTGTGGACATTTAATTACAAATTATATATATATACACCCAAGTCAAGCAGTCAACAAGAATAACTCCGAAGAGACCATACTACCTTTTATACAAGTAATTAAATACACAAAAAAAAACTACCCATGACATGAATGGTGGCAGCGGTGGGATCCTGATCTAGAAAATGAAAAAATGAATTTATTGCAAGCTCTCGATAGCAGCAATGCAGAGGTTGGTACAAAGATAGACAGCATTGAAGCTCTGAGGAAAGAAAACGATGACCTCAAACAAAAGGCTGACGAGTTATCAGAAATGTTATCATCAGAGCAAAATGTAAGCAAATCTCAGAAAGATGAAATCAACAGTCTATTAGCCAAACTGTCTGCTTTTGAAATCCAGCTACATGAGACTATTTCAAGTCTTGACCAGGTGAAAGGTGATTATCTTGCAGCAGAGCAGAGCAAAGCTGATTTAGCTGCTGAACTAGAGTCGACCGTTGATAAAAACACAGCCGTTCATCTGGAGAAAGTCACACTGTTGGAAGTCAATGAAAGTCTACTACAGGAAGTGTCTAGCTTGAAACGTCAACTGGAGGATTCATCTCAAAGCAGTCTGGCAACACAAGATCAGCTGAGTCGCCAGGTTAGTGACCTACAGTCACAGCTGTCAACCCAAGCCCAGGAGTTGTCAGACAAATGTCTGGCTCTTCAGAATGCCAACTATAAATTCTATAGCCTAATCTGATTATATATGAATGGTATGCAGCGGAAAAGTTCTATAAAAAACATATTATACATAATGGTCGGCTGAAGTAATCAAGACGAATGTTACCATACTACAAGATCCACATGTTCCTGATTTTTTTTCATCTGATATTCCATCCACCAACATACAGTTCTTAACTGTATTATATACAACTGCCTTGGCTTTACTTCAATTGTTGGACTTTATATTTTTACATAATTTATAGCTGTAGAACCATCGCTACAGCGGGACATTCATAAGAACATTTACATCAGTTCTTTTTACTAAATCCTCGTGTGGGTGAAAAAGAAGGTGAGCCGAAAAGTTAGCAGACCGTAACCGTACCAGGAGAGCTATGAAATGACTACACTCTGACCTTACCATTTACATCTACCAGAGAAGTGAGTCCACACCTTCCGAAACCATACTTTTACAGCACTCTACACCTGAGATCCGAAGTCCGAAGTAACAAGAAAGGTACTTTACAGTGATTTCACGTTGTTTAATTATAATTGTTGTCTTATTTGCAAATTGTGTCAATTTTATTATATTAGTATGTAATGTTTAGAAACAATTTTTTTACATCCTTAGTACATAGTTAAATATCTTTTTGAAAAGTTCTAATTGCAAAATTAGTTAAATTAAAATAAATATATATAGTTTTCATCTAGATATTTTACTTGAAATATTTGTTTAGAAGTAACTGTTCGTATCCTGTATAATTTTTTTTTACAAGTAATCTTGTAAGGTTGTACACTTGTTTTCGCTCGTCTAACTCTAAATTTAATTAAATAATATTAACTTAGTCTGTAAAAATTTTTTTTTACATTTTTTTAGTAATAGTATATTAATCTTAGAAATATTTTATTTATTGTACGTTTTCATTTGTCACTTATTATTAGAACTAACTTTACATTGGTAATTTAATTTAATTTTGACATAAGATTGCATATAGACTCAAGAATATTGAATACTGAAATATACTATATATACATATATACAATAAAAAAAAAAAAAAAAAAAAAAACCAATACAGCATAAATAAATTAAAATTAAGAAATCAATTATATAAATAATTTGATAAAGAAAAATTAAATAAATTTTAGAATGGCTGAGGAAACCTCTGATCCATGGGAAACATATCTTAAACAAGGAAGAAGTGCAGGTCTAACAGGTGATAAACTTGTAAAATTTGCTAATGATAATATGGATAAAGATAGGGAAGATAGAAGAGAAACAGAAAAAATTAGAATAGAAGAAGAAAAAAATAAAAGAGATGCAGAAATACAGGCTGCAAAAATTAAAAAAGATGCAGAAATACAAGAAGACAAAATAAAACAAGAAATAGCATTACAAAGAGAAAAAATACAGATGGAAATTGAAAGAGACTCACAACTTAAAAGATTAGAAAAAATGAGAGCAGATATGGAGCAGGAATTAGAATTAAAAAGAGAAAAACTAGGACTAAAACCCATTCACAAAAAGTCAGAAATAGAAACTAATAATCTAATAATAAACACAAAGCCTGTCATAAAATGCAATAATTGCCATGAAGAATTCGAATCAAGAAACAAATTATTTGTTCATTTAAACGATGAAGTATGTCATAAAATAGATACATTGAACACATTAGAAAGCACTAGTTTAAAAATAAATGACAATGATCACAGTCCTGTTATAAATTCAGATCAACAAAATGACAATTCTTTTTTGAGACAAATTGTACAAGATCAGAGTCGACAAATTCAAACATTAATAAAAAGTTTAGAAACATTGACAAGTAAATTTGACAAATTTGAAAAAAGTATTACAGCTGATGTGACTGATTCATATAAAATACTACATGAACAGTCAAGCACTATAGAAAAAATAATAACGAAAATAGCAGATTCACAATTAACAGATACAAATAACAATCAAGTAAACTTAAACAAAACATCAATAAGCAAGACAACAAGTGAAACAGATACACCTTTGATAAAGAAAATTCATTCAATTTCAAAAACAGCAGAATCATTTTGTTCTGTCATTACAGACACTAAAAAACAAAATAGAAATAAAATAGACTCAACAACACAAAATAGAGACAAACCAATGTGTTTTTTTTGTAAGGATTTTGGACATAAAGCTAATAGATGTACCCTCAAACTTAAAAACATAACTTGTTACAAATGCAAGAATTTAGGGCATAAACAGTCATTTTGTCCATTTAAAACAAAACAAGATATTGATACACATAGACCAAACATTAAAAATAAATACCGAACACAGGATATCAACCATAGCCATAGACATCCACACAATTACCATTCAAATAGGAACACACACAAACCAATAAATAATTATCAAGCTATTAGATATAAAAGAAGTAGAAGTAGACAATATTATGATGTACCTACATGTACATTCTGTAAGAAAATTGGTCATCTTAAAGAGAAATGTTTTAAACTAAAAAATATTTGTTGCTTAAAATGTAAGATGAAAGGACATACTCAATCAAAATGTAAATCATTTAGTGAGAATCAGAAATTTAAACAAATACAGAAAGATGACGCAAATAAAAGTCATGGGCTTTATAAAGAAAACACATGTAGTTTAGAAGAGCCAAGCAAGCCAGATATTTCATCGAGACTCAGTCAGAAATAAGTATATATTTTTTTTTTTTGAGTAAACATATTGAATTATTCAAACATAGCAAATACTGTATTGGGACAACAAGAATAAATATAAGTAATTGAAATAACAAGTATAAATATATGAATATAGGAACAATAATGAAATATAAATTTTATTGGAACAAGTAACAATGAAATATAGTAGTACAATAACGATAATGACTAGAATGATAAGAATATTGGAACTATAAGTAAAAATAATATGGATATTGGAATAATTAAAACTAATAACAGTTATATTTGAAAATAAAAGATTTGTATGTATTAAAAATACAATATAATACATGAATAATGATGATGACATTTAAGCTTGTAAAGTACACTATTGTATTGAGTATATTGACTCAAATATTTTTTTAAATCATGTATATTGAGGAATTCATATTGATGATTGATGCATAATATATTTAAAAAAAAAAGAAATATGCATACTTAATTGAGATGAGAATGAGGAGAGATTGTGTTTAAAATAAAACACATACACTAAACAAGTATAATGTACATGAGAATATGTTGTAAGAATGATTAATTACTCATTCATTACATTCACATTGATGGAAATATTATTGAAGTTTATGCAAAGATTTTATTATGCAATGATTACTAATGCATATTTTATTGAATTTGTTCATTGTTTGAAGTTAATTGTTCAATTTTTTATAATGATTTT
The DNA here is from genome assembly GCA_021962125.1 of Bulinus truncatus. Classification (NCBI taxonomy): domain Eukaryota; kingdom Metazoa; phylum Mollusca; class Gastropoda; family Planorbidae; genus Bulinus; species Bulinus truncatus. Next base: position 2,860,265 of record JAGDYQ010000109.1, read on the forward strand.
AAAAAGTTAAAATTGTGTTAAATCCAATCAAAGGATTATTGATTATGACATTGATTATTGTCAAGAAGACTTATTAGTCTCAAATATGTAACTTGAACAATTATTGACTAAAGAAGTCAAAGGTATGAATATTGTAATAGTATATGAATTTTATTAAAATGATGTTTAAAATTATTTTATATGTCAGAAGACATAATGAATAGTACATGATGATATTGAATATGTCAAGATAAATTGACATGAAAAAGTGCAAAGTTAATATATATTCACACTATATAAAATGATGAGAAAGACATAAGAAAAATGTCTTATATAATTGATGAGCACAAAATAAATATTGTCAAATCACTAAGGAAAGTGTTATTGACAGAAGACAAAAGAAAAGGTCTTCAGAAGAGATGAGAGAAAAATGACCCGCTAGATAAAGCAAGGTAAATAATAAGTTGAACAAAATATTGTTGCAACAGAAGAAGTTTGTCAAAAGACAACATAAAAAATATATATTGTACTGAAATAAAATGCTCTCATACAAAAGAAAAGAATGGTAATGATGTGAAGAAAAATATGAAAGTGTTGAATATTGAAAATAAATTCATTAAGTGAATATGTACAAAGAATTGGAATGACAATTAAGTCATAAGCTGATAGAAAATAATCACTATAAAAAAAAAAAAAGAGAAAAGAGGGGAGATAATAATGATAATTAAAAATGCACTTAAAACTTATGAAGAAGTTATGTTACTTGGTAACAACTTTAGTGAATAATCACTTATTATTGTATAAAATTTTTTTTTGTTTTGAAACTGAATTGATAATAATATTTTTGAAAATTGAATAAATTTTTATGTCAATATTATGATAGTATGCTATAAATGCATTTAAAAATTGAAAATGAGATATAGTATTGACAAGAATATTTTTATTAATAAATTTTGTATCCTAACTGGTTTGATATTTGTATCATAACCATTTTGTTTGACATTTTGTATATACATTGACATTTTTTATATAGATTACTATTGTAATTTGTATTTTTATTTTGACAAAAGTAAATTTTATTAAGTTAATGACAGTAAGACATAGAGATTGCTAAAAAAACTAAATGTATAACATTAGTTTTTAAAGGGAAGGGGGATGTTGTAATAATCAGATTAGGCTATAGAATTTATAGTTGGCACAGAGATGGTTTGAATTATCTGGCCACTTAGCTTAGCGGAAGTAGAAATCATAAGTTAGAGCAGACGATAATAATTAGACGAGAAGGAGACAATAGATTTCTTCAGACATGATACAGTAGATTTTATATTCTTGACTGGATTGACGTAACTTGGTTTTCACATCAATTATCATTGAATCATGTATGTAATATAGAAGAATAAATAATATATATATTTATCTGCTCAGTGCTTTATATCTATTCTCTACATGTGTTACGTCTGTGGACATTTAATTACAAATTATATATATATACACCCAAGTCAAGCAGTCAACAAGAATAACTCCGAAGAGACCATACTACCTTTTATACAAGTAATTAAATACACAAAAAAAAACTACCCATGACAACCCCCCACCCCCAACCATCAGCCTCTCCATCTCCCTTCTCTCCATCTCCCTTCTCTCCATCTCCCTTCTCTCCATCTCCCTTCTCTCCATCTCCCTTCTCTCCATCCATTGCCTTCCCTCTCTTATCTATCCCACAACGATATCTTTCACTCTATCCCCCCATCCACGTTATGTCATCCCCCCCACCCATATTTTGCCTACTGGCCGACAATCATCCAACCTCTGCCCTCACACCCCCCTGACCCTCTCCTCCTCACACACACACACTCACACACACACACACACACACGTTCGCCAAGTTCTTATCAGACCCCAGTTAATATCCTAATTGCCTCTTGTCGGCTTTGACGCTGTTATTGACAGAACTCCTGGATCGGGGGGGGGGGGGCAGCGCTGGGGGTGGCGGACATCGACAGCTAGACGGGGTGGCAAAATATTTAAAAACAAAAAAAAAACAACAAACTAAGAATGACAGCTTACGTCTGGGCGTGTCGGCCTAAAGCGATTTATAACGTGAGTATCGGAAATGTAAGACAATCTCCTAACTCTCTCTCTCTCTCTCTCTACACACACACACACACAACAGAAATGAATACGTTGATCTTGTTGTTGTTTTTTTGGGGGGGGGGGGAGGGGGGAAGCGGTGTGGAAGGAAGGGGTGGTGCTAAGAAAGGAGCTGGGGGTTGGGGTGGTGGTGTTTTGTTTCCGCAAATTTCATTAAAACAAATTCTTGATTACAATATGATTTTGTTATATTTTTTTTTTGGGGGGGGGGGGGTTTAGGTTTGTCACCGATGTTGTTGTTACATGAGTCGGCGCCATAGAATCAGGGGGGGGGGTGGGTGGAGCCAGGCACGCTGAGAGGGGGGTCGTCAGGGGGGGCATTGCCATTGCCCGCATCTGTAAGGGGGCCCGGCCGTCCCGACCATGTCAACTTTTTTCACGACTCATTGTTTATTAAGGGACCCGCAATGGTGTCCTGCCCTGGGGCCCTTGTTGGCTCTCGGCGCCCCTGGGTGGAGCTGAGGGCCATAGCTACAGTCTATTTATAGCGTACCAAAATGCTTCTATCGACCCCCCCCCACCCCCGTTAAGTTCTGTGAGGCCTTGAAAGACTGTCTTAGTTGCTAAAAATTTTTTATAACTGACCACAGGTCAATTTAGTTGAGACGGGATGGTCATGCGGCAAAGCGCTCAACTTTCGACCTTATAAGGGTCCCCTTGTTCGATCTCCGTTGAGGACCAATTGATAATTCAGGTCTTGGTAAATGTTCTCGCTCTATCTCCAGTGGATCTTGCATAGACTATGGTGGGGATAACACAAAAAAGTCTCATTCGTACTTTATAGGATGAAAGATATTTCATGTCATCATTACATGGACTTAGCACACTAACTGAGCAAGTTGAATCAATTAGCACACTAACTGAGCAAGTTGAATCAATTAACAGACTAACTGAGCAAGTTGAATCAATTAACACACTAACTGAGGAAGTTCAATCAATTAACACACTAACTGAGCAAGTTGAATCAATTAACACACTAACTGAGCAAGTTGAATCAATTAACACACTAACTGAGGAAGTTGAATCAATTAACACACTAACTGGGCAAGTTGAATCAAACGTCAAGACACACAGTATTTAGATGTGTGCCAATTCAGTATTTGTATATAGCCCTCCATCAAAGTAGAATATATTGCTGGATCGTCTCGTTTAAGAAAAAGTTGTCGATGAACCCTGAATAACCCCGACCGAACGACCTCCACTGTGATGTAACCGCTTAAAATTAAAAAAAAATAAAAAAAATAAAATCAATCTGTCTTGTTCACCTACATTGGTGGAATCTAAACGGAACCAGGTCAGAATGTAAACTGAGATATATGTGTAAGCTAATACATTCTTCCCTACATAACACAACAAAATAATACAAATAAATGTCATGCAAAACAGATTAAACAGGTGGTTTATTTGCAGATGTCTTTTAATGGGATCAAATCAAACACACCAGTAAACATTGTAGTGTATCACCATGAATTTTGAAATCTATCTATCTGTCTATCTATCTATCTATCTATCTATCTATCTATCTAATATATATATATATATATATATATATATATATATATATATATATATATATATACAGGGTGGTCCAAAAAAAGTGAGACCATTGCGTAGAAAGAAATATAATTATATCAAAGTTTGTTTAGCTGTATGCATAATATCCTAAATTGCTAACTCATTTACTTGCCCGTTTAGATATATGACGTCATTAGTACGACAATTTCCGGGCGCTATTTTGGATTTTAATATGACAATTTTTTTTAATTTTTAAATAATTTGAATGTTATATGATTTTCTCACTTTTTTTTGGCCCACCCTATATATATATATATATATATATATATATATATATATATATATACATACATATATATACAGAGAGAGAGATCTATATAGATAAATATAGATATTTACAGACAGGCAGGCAGACAGATAGAAATATTGATAGATAGATAGATACTTAACACTATGTGTCTGGCTTGTCCATACTTTACCCTAATTGTCTGGCGTGTTCTTAATTTTTGAATCAACAGCTTTTGTACCTTATTTTGAATTTATCTTTTCTTATTTCGCCTGAACGGCCAGCACAGTTAATAATAATCTGTGAGCAACGACATTAAACATTTCTCGTTAACATTTCATTAACCCAGATCGAGCAGTCTCCATTTTTATAAAAAAAAAAACCAGATTAAGCAGGCTCTGTAACTCTGCAACTACTGCTTGTTTTTTTTTTACGTCAGCCCTATCAAGGGGGAAGCAATGCACACGGTGTGCGAGCTGCATATGCAAATTATTATGCAAATAAGGAGAGATATATTTTGTATCCCTAGCCTCATTGTTCGATCTCAGCTTTTGCGTTTTCGTACGTGTCCGTACTATTCACCACCACTGCCAACACCCCCTCCCCGCCCCACCCTCACCCACCCCCAACCCCCAATCCCTACTTGACATCCTGAAAATCTTGTAATTTTAATACATTTCTTTGTGGTGGTAATTTTGCAGGCTAGTCAATGTATGCATGGAAAGAAAGTAAAATGGATTTAACACACACAAAAAATGAAAACAATTGACGGAATCTGTTTCTGTTGTTGTACGAACAGATGGGAACACGGAAGTTGAAGTCCACACATTCTTTAGCAAGTGATACCGCCCACCTGGTCTTCATTCCATGATTTCATTCTTTTTATTTTTGTTTTCTTTTATCTTGGCCTTCAATGACGCATTGATGACTATCATCTTTCACATTCATATTCAATGCAACATTCGATTGTTATTATGATTATTATTCAATGAACATTACAGACTGTTGGTCAGGTTTGAAAAAAAAAAAGAAAAAGGAACAAGTGTAAAACAAAATAGAAACATATTGGAGATTACTCTGAATGCCATAAAAATAATAATAACGTTTACGGTTAGATTACTCTCCCCTTGTATCCAATGGACGCGGTAAGAGTTACGGGGGAAATTCATGAACAGGTCGCCATTAACTCTCTCAGCTTCCGTCTTCCAAGATGGTGAATGGATGATTCTGTTTTTACAGAGAGAGAGAGAGAGAGAGAGAGAGAGAAGTTCTAGAGGTCTGCAGTGGATAGAGAAGATGGTGGAGGGGGGTGGGGGGGAGGGGGAAATGTTGGTGATGTTTTATAAAGTATGTCTGGAAGATGAAGGTCATGTAAATATGGATACGAGGGTGGGTGGTGTGTGATTTATTGAATACTTTAAGATAAAATCAGGAAATGATTGATTGAAGAATGGGAGGGGTAGGTGGCCAGACTTGAATGAGACACAGAGATAGAAAGAGAGAGGGGGGAAGAGAGAGAGAGAGAGAGAGAGAGAGAGAGAGAGAGAGAGAGAGAGAAAGAGAGAGAGAGAGAGAGATAGAGAGACAGGGACGAGATGGAAATTTGTTTTTAAAGACATGATATAAAACGTCTATAAAAATATATTTTCAAGATGTTTTCCCATTTGTCCAAAACATAATAAAAACCCAGACAAATTTACTGAAATAGAATCATATGCGACGTAGCAGTGAAGTTTTTAAGACCAAAAAAAAAAAATCCAACAAAACCAGATGTTTCTTTTTGTGTGCAGCAAATGACCACATTACAGCCAGCAAATGACCACATTACAGCCAGCAGGAAGTTGAATGTAATTTAAAAGATTGTGCAAGCAAAACATATTACATGGTTGTTCTCATTTATTTTCAAGGGGAGACAATATTTTCTTGTCAGGCCCTAGGCGCTATGGTTTAATCATAAACTGCAACACCAACAATACTTGGCACATTTCCGTTATGATACAAAACATTTCTGGATGTTTCCAGACGTGTTTCCATCAACAGCTGGGTCAGCGACTGGCCTCTTGGTATATATATTTATATCAGTGGTTGTAAATCTTTCTGAATACATGATGCACTCAAAAGTTAACTTTGTTTTCCAGTTAAACACTAAATTTGAAAGTATTCTTTTACAAGCGCTGGTGTGTGTGTGGGGGGGTAGACCCCTCAGCCGCCGTCTTAAGCCGCCGTAAGCCGCCACAAAAAATGTTAGGCCAAGCTGCCTAAAACTTTCCTAAGCCGTGGGAGATTCGGAATTACCGCTAAAATTTTGCGTTGCGTAATAGGTTGTCCTGTTGTACAACAGTTTCACAACACCACTGCTACACATCGTTGAGAATAGTTTACCAACACCACTTAATTTTATATTAATACTACTATGTTAATGATTCTTTGTTGGGTATCTTGCTAACGTAAAAATAGTCGAATTCGAGTCTGAGTATTTTTTTGTATATTAACTATATTACTATATTAATATACTCATTGAACACAGCAAAGGAATTTTTTTGTTTTATTCATAATAGTTGCTGTTGCGTCTTGTCTGAAGTTGCGCTTATGTTTTTGACTGGCATGAATCATGTGATTACCAGATGCAGTTGATTTTTTGGCACAATAAATTTTAGACATATGTCCATCCTTGCTAGCCTTCAGTTGTTCCTCAAAGCTCAGCTAATTACAATGAATGAGGTCTTCGTTGAATAATGGCGCCTTACAAAGCGGACATTGTGCTATTTCTCCATGATTATTACTATGTTGTATCATAACATTATCATAACATTTGCATGGTCGTATGATTCATTCAATGATATTATGTTATTATATTATATATTATATTATTATTATGATATTATATTACATATTATTTTATATTATAAATGATATTATTTTATTGATATTATATTATGATATTATTATATGATATTATAAATTATAACTAAACTATCATTGGATTCATTAATTGCTTGTTTTTAGAGTATTTTCGAAAAAAAATGCTCTATTGTCCCCGTTTTGTCTAATCGTCTGTCTGTCTGTCATCACCCTAGATCTCAACAACCATAAGTCCTAGACCCATGATGTATATATCATTTTGTAGGTCTTGGCCTGCCAAGAAATGACTTTTTTCCATTTCGCGATCTGACCTCTCAGGGCCGTAAAAGGGGCCTTAGTACCGTTTTTACTATATAAGCTATATTAATAAAGGAGCGCTATATCTCAGCAACTATAAGTCCTAGACCCATGATGTATATATCATTTTGTAGGTCTTGGCCTGCCATGTGTACATCAAAAGTTCATTTCGCGATAGGACCTCTGAGGGCCGGGCTTCAGTGCTCCTAAGGGGCTTATATATTATATATACACCTTGTACGTTCAATAACCCGTTCATTTGGTGCGAAATACTGCAGCACGTAGTTTCACCAAGATTTATTAAGAAACTCATCAAATGAAATAGTAAGTTTGTGTTCTGAGTTTAATTGAAAGTATCAGAGCTATGCAACAATTGACGAAGTTTTCGGACGATTAAATGACTATAATTTCGAATGTTTTCAATTATGAGTCCTATTTCAGTAACCACAAACCACTTGTAGTTAGATTTAAGAGAAAATATTTTTTTTTTCAAATATAAAGAAACGTCTTTATAATATTTTTTTTACAGATATATGCATTACACAATTGAATTTATAAACATTTCCAAAATTTACAAATATTTACTGAAAGCTAACAAACGTACTGATACATAACATGAAAATGCGCTAACACGTCCTGTGTCCAGAATGGAACAGGCTTAATTGCTTGTTTTAAATGAATGTTTGGTTTTAGTTTCAAGCCTGTCACGGCCTGTTCATGTTATATAGCAATTTCAAGTTGACAATTTTTAAGGGAACAGTTTAAAAAATGTTATGTAGGGATGTTGCCGTTGCTGAGAGTAAGAGTGAACATGCTTGTTCAGTCCAACGTTGCGTTGTTTAACTTCTATTTGTGTTTAGCTATAGCCTGTAAGCTGTGAGCCGCCCATTGTCCTAAGCCACGGCTTAAGCCGGCTAGCCAGCCATGACAATTCTAAGCCAGCCATCGTCAGTTCTACGGCGCGGCTGAGGGGGTCTAGGGGGGAGGGGGGAAGGGAGGGGGGCTGATGCTTCTTGACATCAGGAGCGCAATGAGATCATGAAAATTATACACCAAGTGGCTTCACTTAGTACATGATGCGTTCAGTGGATTACAGATTGAAATGGGTGGGGGGGGGGTAAGGGGGCAACCATGGGCGTCGCTAGGAATTTTTCCAGGGGGGGGAATTTTCCAGGGGAGGGAATAACAACTTTATGACATTTTTTTTAAATGTAAGGGGGTTGGGAGCAAACGCCCTCCCTCTTATATGACATTTTTTCAAAATGTAGGGGGGGGCAAATGCCCCCTTGCCCCCCCCCCCATGAATATGCCCATGGGGGCAACCACTGGTTTTGAGTAGTAGATCCGCGAAGTACGTAAGCTTAATCACCATGACAGTAGATCCGCGAAGTACTAAAGTCTCAATTTTACAATTAGCTTAAAATAAATAGAATAATTGCCAGTTGGCTAAGCCTGGTTAGCTCTGTTCTAAAAAAAATATATTCTGATTGGAGCACTTTGAGCTTTTGAAAATTTGAGATCCACTGATTTTAGAAACTGGGATTAGTGGAATTCGTACACTTTGCTAACTTCGAGTCACCAGTTGAAAAGATTATTAGGGAACCTGAGGTTCTATGGCTCAATCTTCCGTTAAAACCAAGGGATTTTTTTCACATCACAGTGAAAGTTCCCTCCATGTCTCCCTTGGTGCCTCCACGATTATTGCACTATTGCATTATTTATGGTGGGATTAAAAGAAGGGGCCACTACAGAAAAAAAAATCAGTCCCATAGTCGTATAAAGGATCTGAGAGATAAACACCTCATACTTACAGGGACTTCACAGGGAGGGTGGGAAGAGACTGGGGGTGGGGGGGGGGGGGGAGATGGAGGGACGACCTTTGGACATTCAGCATCAGTAGGGAGCTAACTTCTGTCTGCCTAGTTCGTGTATATAGTATTACAGACAAAATTGAAGATAAAGATAATAGACAAATTTTTTTATAGAACAGTAAGAGATGACAGATTCATTTTGCTCCTACAACAGTAACTGAAAGAATATTGACCAACACTGAAGTCTAAGTTTCAAACAAACCATTTTTACAATTATACTTTTGAAGAGTTAGTAAACGTATGCGGGTCCGTTTTGGCACAAGATTCCGGTGGGGCACTTGCTTTGAGCCCCACAGCTAAAGAAAAAATGGGCCCCAATGCTATCAGACCATTCATTGTTATGTTAAGTGGTGGTCGTATCGGCCTATATATTGTTAGTTACCTCTGGGGGGGGGGCCATAATACAGGGCCTGTCAATGTATTTCAAGTCTTGTAGGAGACGGTCCTCGTAAATCCGAGTGGGGATCTGTGTCACAGTCCTTCTGACCCCGCCAGCACTGACGCCGCCCCCCCCTTCCATGCACGCAAGGACACACCTACACAGAGTGTTCCTGCTCACGTCAAAGAGTATCATTTAATAATGCTCGTCCCAGGGACCCAGACAGTCAGAGAAATGAGTTTCTCGGTAGCGTGTGGGTATATTGGAGTCCCAGGAATATAATACCATCACTCAATGAACGTATCGTGCTGGTTAAATCACGTGATATATTATGACTCACCCTAATATATATATATATATATATATATATATATATATATATATATATATGTTTTAGCAAATACACCCCGAAAGGAGAAACAGACACTGTTTTCTTCTGTTGCCTGATAAACATGTTCTGACCTACATCCTTTGCAGATAATAGATTCTTATTTTTCAATTTTTCACTTTTTTTTTTCGGTCAGATATTAGATTACCTAACCAAAAACTGGTGGTAGGATGGGTATGTGTCCGGCTTGGGAGAGTAGTGGCGCAAGGGAGTGTCAGCCATGGTCATACTTAGATGTCTATTTCACAACAAAACAAAACAAAAAACAAAAAGGGTTGAAAAAACAAAACATTCAACTGGTTTCCGACAGACCCCACCCACCCCCACCCTCGAACCTTCCGTCATGTAGATCCTCTGGAATCGAGGGTAAGATTTACTTGTTTGTCTCTAAACAGACCAGGAAGACGTAGCACGTTTTCTTTGTTGTTGTTGTTATTGTCTGTCGACTGTTGTCTGCTGTCTTGTCTTGTTTCTTGTTTTATTTTTTTTCCTATCTTAACATGAAGTCCCATCGACCTGGGAGCTTAATGTTTCTAGAAAGTTTTTCTACAAAAGTTGTTGTTGTCTATGTTGACGACTTAAGAAGAGAGATGTGGTGGTGTGGACCAATGCCCTGTGGACCAGGACCGAGTCACAGGAAAGGTGACGGTGTAGACTGACCAAGAGAGGGTAACACCCTCCATTTCCTGGAAGAAAAATAACTATTTCTACGGTGATAACTTTCTGTTCTCGTATTGCTGATTGAATAATGCGAGATCTTAGTGGATACGTCTTTATAAATGATAACACGCAATGGGAGATAACACGCAATGGTAGATAACATTTTCTGGCTGATAACACGCAAAATGGGATATAACATTATCTGGTTGATAACACGCAATGGGAGATAACATTATATGGGTGATAACACGCAATGGGAGATAACATTATATGGTTGATAAAACGCAATGGGAGATAACTTTATCTGGTTGATAACACGCAATGGAGATAACATTATATGGTTCATAACACGCAATGGGAGATAACATTATCTGGGTGATAACACGCAATGGGAGATAATATTATCTGTGTGATAGCACGCAATGGGAGATAACATTTTCTGGAAGAGATGTTCTTGGGTCTTTGTTGACCGCTTTGGGACAAAGGGCCGAGTGATGTAGATGCTCTGCTGTCAACGCGAGAGTCCTGGGTTCGATCTTCAATGCAAACCAATGGCATTTTTCCAGACCCTTGTGAAAGTTGGCTAAAGCCTCACACGTCCACACGGGTATAAATGGCTACCCGACTTAAGTTGGGGAAGTAAAGGCGGCTGGGCGTTATGCTAACCACACAATATGCCGAGTTACAGAAACAGATGAATTCTACACTTTTCTGCCCCGATGGCCGTTAGGACATTTACTTTTTTTTTTTTAAAGGATAAACTGTGTGATATTTAGACGCCTCGGGCATCGACACCTGTTAGGACCCGTACAACATCAGTTTTGATTGAATCTTTTTTAATGGACATTCGGCCATCCATACCAAATAGGTTCTTTTTCATGGAACGTAATAAATTTTTGAAAGTAATATAATACGCATGATACGATGGTCTTGTCTCTGTCGTTGTCTTCATTACACCATTGTCTGTGTTATCAAACTTTTATCAATAAAAAAAAACGGAATCTTGGGCGATAACTTGATCCGAGGGGGGGGGGGATAATGTTCTTGATAACATAATATCACTACAAGGAAGATAACACCATTTTAATAAGATACAACTGTCTGGAACATAAAACTTTATGAGACGCATAAAAAATGTCTGGGGGACAGCGGCAAATCTTCATAGGTGTTCCGGAATGAGTATTAATTGTTTTAATACACCCTTCCCCCCCATCCCCGCCTTCCTTATTTTACGTTTGGCTGGTGGACTCTCTCAAGCTGCTATCGACGCCACTGTAGGAAGATGACACTTTATTGACATATCATTCAATAATAATAATAATAATAGCATGAATATAAGAGACTATTCAAGACATACGGGATTCAATCGTAAATTAACAATGTGTCGGGAAGTTTATATGCAATGATGAGTGCAATGGACTTTTCGGGCTTTCCCATTTATTGCCCGAGAGGAAACAAAAAAAGGGGGGGGGGGGTGGAGTTTGGGTGCAAATCGGGAATTTCCTCAGCAGGCGTCCTTAGAGTTTTACAGAGTATTGGAAGTGGTGGCCAATTTGTAATATTGTTGTTTACCTTTTATCGCCAGCTGTCATTCATTTTACACTTAGGATGTCAGTGATGAATGAAGAAGTATGGACATCCGGTAAGGATTATGACACGGCATATGGCGCTGATTCGTTCATATGGACATTGCTGTTCGACAAGCTGGTTGATAACGTCATAAAACAAAATAACATTATCACATGTCACGTAAAGTAGCAGTGTCTAATAAGAGTGCATTCTCTCTCTCTCTCTATCCCTCTACCTCTTTCTCTCTCTCTCTCTCTCTATACCCATCTCTCATTCATGACTTTATAGGGAAGGTCAGTGTTGTCTAATAAGAGTGAATTATCTCTCCCTCTCTCTCTCACTCCCTCTCTCTCTCTCTCTCCCTCTCTCTCTCTCCTTATCTCTCTCTCCCCCTATCTCTATCTTTCCCTCTCTCTCTCCCTCTCTCTCTCTCCCCCCTCTCCCTCTCTCTTTCCCTCTCCCCCCTCTCTCTCTCTTTCGCTCTCTCTCTCTCTCTATCTCTCTCTCCCTCTCTCTCTCCCTCTCTCTCTCCCTGACTCTATAAGGGAAGGAAATAATAGAATAAAGAATGTATAAATAATAAATAAAGTTCAGAAAAAGAAATGTTTCATAAATATTTCACTCATTCAACGGTCTGGTCATGTGATCCAATGAAACAAAATAAATCAACAAAAGACTCATTTTGTGTTCCTCCACCCCCCCACTGTCCCCCCCTCCCCCACTCCCACCACCACCACCGAAGCTTCAACCCACACAATGTACACAATTGTATGGCTGCAGGCGTTTAGATGGAAAAAAAAAACAACAAACTGTTTACAATTTTTTTCTGGGTTTTTTTTTTTTAATTTTTTTTTTGTTACATGTGTCCTACTCTCAGTTCAATTAGTTTTTCAATTTCTGCTCTGGTTGAGACCTACAAACCATTCCAATGACCATTCAGTGACCATGCTAATGTATCAATGACCACTCGCTGTCCAGTATCGATTGAAACAAATCTAAGTTTAAACATCACCCAACTACAATGTTGACGAGTCTGTTCAAACGTCTCAGTCTTTGTACCGACGAGAAAAAAAAAAGCAATAAAAAAAAACCCATTTCCGGCAAGTTTCGGGAAAGTGTTACTCCATTTCCTGTTCCTTCCACTAGAACAAGGAACATCGTTCCGAGTTATTTATTATTTCTATTCGTAATTACCGTGACACAGGTTTCGTTACTTCGGGCCACAAATCTAATGTCTAACTACACCGCTCTCAGAATCACTAATCTAATGTCACTGAACTAAAGCGCTCTCAGAATCAATTAATTCAACCGCGCCCGTAGTCACGACGGGCCCCGGTGGCTACATCGTCTGTTAGGCCTTTAATAAAGTCCGCCATAACCTGTAGTATCGAGGAGCCGGCGGCTGGCCCTACAGAGACGCAGGGCCTCCCGGCACGCTATCCCTGTTTGCCCTTCCTGTTTTCCTTGTCTGGTCAGCCGTCAGTCCTGCCAACCAGCCTCAGGAATCAGTTTCGTTGTTACGTCACCGGAATTACAGAGCTTTAGTGGAACCATGCCCAGATGTTGCTGAATGTTACCGCCTCAGAACTCCATGCATCTAACGTCACTGAACGAATCAGAGCCCTGAATTACGCCAAAACTGAGTCGTCACGGAACGACATTTTCCAGCTTCCTTGTAATCACAAAATTGACAGCCATTGTGTCCCAGCAGCCTGCTTAGACTGATAAACGATTAAACATTTGAACTGCGCACCGCCCCGGTGAATGCGCCGCCGCAAATCTCACAGCCAGCTGAACTACACTGCTCAGAATTGCAATTAATGCCCACTGAACCCGGTCGCCTCAGAACTGGTAATTGGTCATTGACCATATCGCTTCAGAACTGCTGTGTCCCATCGCCACTAACGTTACTTCAAGTTCCCAGCAGTCCATAATCATTATCACTGAACGGCACCCCCGCCGCGCCAGAACTCGGCGTCTGGTCGCCGTTAATCGATATTCAGTTCTCGGTAGAATCCGTTACTTTTTAAACCCGGACTGGAGTCTTTGGTCGGCCATCCCCACCACGATCTCCGCTTCTTTTTCTTGTCTACTTTTACGCTTTTTGCAGTTGATGATCAAATCGTTTAATACGATTGCGGGAATGCACAGATTGCAGCGTTACTCCTTCCAGTAATATCAGAAAGTCACATCTTATTTAAAGTGTCAGGTGCATTTAACGCCATCAGCGCACCCGTGTTGCGCTTAGCAAAACACCCGTCCAAGAAAGAGCAGTGGCTGACGCCGGTCAACCGAATGGAGCTTCCGCATCTTTGTTTATCGCCGTGATATTGATCACAACTGTGTTGCGCCGCTCTTCCTACCGGGCCAGACCACACCAGCTTCAAATTTTGCTGTGCCGCCGCCGGATTTTCGTTAGAAGCAGAGAATGGTCGGGCAAAGCTGTCACCGCTGTAATGGACGCTGATGCGAGAAGACGGGCTCCTGTGAACCCTGTATCGTTATTATGATTGTTACGGTTTTAATAGTGCTGTTGTTAATGAAGCCCCTGTCGCGTAGGTGTGCGGTTCGTATAACGGCCCTTCGGCGACTTTTAACAGTGTGTGGTGGGGCTGATAGCTAATGAGCAATCGCAGTCCGGTCCTGCTGGAATTAGCTGAAAATATTGATTTATCGTTCAGAATTGCGAGCAAAATAATGTTAGTACATGTCTCTCCCGCATAGTCTGGGGGAGTGAGTGAGGTTATATTTGTCGTAAAAATATGGTAAAGATGGTCATCGCAGCCCTATAGTGAGATAGATTAAGCATGAAAGTGCTGGTTGTCAGCCTATGTAAAGAGAATGCAGCCTTATAAAAAGTTGTCAATGCAGCCTTATAAAAAAAGATATTATTTATAAATACAATGTATTTTATGTGACAATGCATTTTCATAAAAAGATATCAGTTTTGCTAGTAAGAATGTATTATAATGATAATGATTATAAATAATATTGCCTTCTCTATAAGTTGTCATCAGCCTCTATAAAAGATATTAGATTATAAAAATAACATTGTAGAGGGCGGCAAACGCAAGATAGTAAATAAAACCTGATATAAAAAAATTGTTTACACTTTATTCATGTTAGTTTTTTATTATTAATTGAATGAGTGCGAGGATAAATAGAATGATGAATAAATTTCTTTAAAAACCTAAATAATGTCTGGTAATAAAAAAAAACTCGGTCACGATTTCTCCTGCCTTACCTCCGCACCTATCCATTTTATTCTCTCTGCGCTTGTTTCCCTCCTCCGCAACAAAAGCTTTGCGGTGGTAAAAGTTTCGCCCGGCCCCGCCCGGTAGTGAATAACTTATGGGATCGAATAACAAACATGGATGAATTTTGATCAGTGAAACCGGCGGAGATATTATTAGTGGTGTGAAGTATTGTGGCGGGCGAAATCCGAGTGTGGGGGGGGGGGACAAAACAAGAAATAGGAAGGAAGTCGGAAATACAATTTTTTTTTTTTTTAAAAATCCCACATTGAAGAAAAAAGTGAGAAAATAAAATAGAAGCGTATTAAAAAAAATAAAATGAATATAAGGCAAAAGAAAAAAAAATATTGTATTGTTAGAATTGTGTCCTTTTTTTTTTTGTTCCCATCTAATATATATAATAGCGATTTGGGTTCTGCGTTAAATCGAAAGTAAAGAATCAATACAACAGTATTCCAGTTTAAAATGCAATCGTGAAAAAATCGGATCTGCCCGAAACCAAAAAAATAACCTAGCCTACCGATCAAACCTAAGGGGACATAACTCTATGCAAAGATTTTTTTGCAGGGTCCAGCTAGAATGTAATTATTTAAGATTACATTAGGAATTGGATGAACGAACACAAGACAAGATGAAAAAATGAATAAGATTTTTTTGAAAAACAACAATAACAGGGATATACAGTATGTAAGGGCAGCAGTGACGTTGCCTACAACTTGGGGGGGGGGGCCTGCTGCGATACTGTAATAAAACAATAATTTCCCATTACCCGAGGCCCCCTTTTTAAATTCTCGGGGCCTCTATCACAGTAGGGCCCCTTTCCCTCCCCCCCCCCCGTAGTGGAGATGCCTTTGTGTTCGACAGCATAAATTATTGAAGTTGTGTGTGAAAACATGTTATATACAGTATTAATAGTGCATAGTGTAACAGTTTTGTTTTTGTGTTGTGTGTATTGTGTTGACGTTATGTTCTCGATATGTTTGAGTTATCACGTGTTCTAGCTGATTATGTGTAACAAACATGTTCTGGTATTATACCAAAGAAAAACAAAACAAAAAAAAAGACGAAGCCTCTTCTTAAGACTGGGCGGTATCGATCTCTGGGAAGGGTGTTATTCGGTATCGAGCCCGGGTATCGACGTGTTGTACAATTAGATGCCAGAACAAGGGGAACCTCCATATTTCATGGCCAGCTCTTCGAGTCTAGAGGGCGACGTGTAAACTGCGTCTCAGACTGGTCAGCAGTGGATAGGGAAGGGTGTGTGTGTGGGGGGGGGTGTAAAGATGGAGTGGGAATAAGTTAAGGCTGCATAAAAATGTTCACAAACGAATCCAATTAATGTCAATACAAGAC